>QRFB01004423.1:6787-39781 GCA_008931105.1 Oenanthe javanica
TTTTTTTATACTTTCTCAATATTTAGATCAAATTTACTATACATGTGTTGGGTCTATCTCACACATTAATTAAGATGCCATGAATGAAATGATAGGTGGGGAATGTTAATGAAGAGGGTAATTGTGACTTTTAGTGTTGAGACTGAACATTTTTTCTTTGTTCCGTGTCAGTTGGGATGGAACTCTTTTCACCCAAACTCGCATTTAAGTAATTTGAAATTGGCTTATAAAGTGATATAGATGGCTGTTGCAAGTCTAATTTAACACAATTTATTGTAGACATGTATCAAAACCATAAAATTGCAGCTGAAGATAAAAACAGAAGTTTTAAATGAAGTGTACTTTGGAATATTCATAAATTTAACAAGTGTATAGCTTAAATATTAGATTAATGATGTGGTTTACAGGGAATTTTGCGGCTGAGAGGTCGGCCTGCAGTTGCTTATGATCAGCAAGGCCTTGTGTTTGCTGTAGCAATGGAAGGGGGTGCTATTAAACTATTTGATTCCCGCTCATATGACAAGGTTATTATCTTGATTGCACTCTTAATATTTTGTTGCTTTATTTATGATCTAAATTTAATTAAGTTTGATTCAATTTCTGGTTTATAGGGGCCATTTGAGACATTTTTAGTTGGCGGAGACATGGCCGAGGTCTGTGATATTAAATTTAGCAATGATGGTAAATCAATGCTCCTGACCACCAGAAAGAATAATACATATATTCTTGATGCGTATGGAGGGGAAAAGGTAAGTTGGATCATCAATGCGAAGGAAGTTCTACCTCTATTATAGAAACAAGGGATTAACAAATATCTCTTAATTGGCTGTTATATTTTGGGTGTTCACTGTCATTGGAATTGGAACCAAGTCTAATTATTGTTAAAATATTAATGGGTGCAGCGAGGCGTTTTCAGTTTGGACCCATCTCCAGATACAGAAATTGAAGCAACATTTACCCCTGATGGTCAATATGTGATATCAGGTATACAGTTATTAGTTACATGAAGTATGGGTACTAAAACAATGCAAAACATACCCAGTTTATCCTGTTCTAGAGACGTGGAAGGTAAGATGTAGCTTTTTCTGTATAAACTCGTGGCTTCAACAATGCTATTACAGTAATGCTACACAGACAAAAAACAACATACAAACTATGATAGACAATAATTATCAAGCAGTAAAATAACAAGCACTAATATTATGAAAAACAACAAGCATCTAAGTGACAGTATGCTGTATGCTAAAAGAAACTAACAGCTTATAACAATTTTTACACTGTTAGCAATTCTCTCTCATTTTCTTAAATTAATCTGTAAATCGTGGTTTTGGTTAATCCCGGAGCTATATCTTGTAATTAAGTTGTAGTAGTTATTTGAAAGTATATGGTATCTGCTTGCAAAGCTTTTATTGTTGACAACTATTTTCTGTATCCCTGGTGTTGAATACATCATCATGAGTTTATGAGCTTTAAACAATCAATTTACTATGTAAAAGGTGCAAAATCCTTCAACCGATCAATTGTGTTCTTATTTTTGGTACTCGTTAGCCTCCTTTTACCGAGAAAACTAATTCCGTAATTGTCACTTTAAGCATGGACTATGCTACTTGGAAACTTACACTCTACTTTGTAATATGAATAATTGCATATATTCTTCTTACGTAATCGACAAAAGAAGATCTTAGTTTTTTTCATCTCCATTTTAAAGGTTCAGGGGATGGAACTATGCATGCTTGGGGCATCACCAGCGGCAGTAAGGTATCTTTATCTTTTTCAATTGCCTCCTCATGTAACTTTATCAATTAAGCAGTTACTATATTTTGATGTGTGCTACACTAAGTTATAGAAAATAATATTTCTAGTAATAGTTATATTGTAAAGCTAACATAGTGAAACATATTATTTGGTAAATTATAATGAAGATTAGGAAAGAGTTGTCATTTTATTCATTGACTGGCAGTGTGGCTTCATCATCTTGTGTATGATTGAAGTTTGTTTGGCTTCATTATCGGTGCATATATATCATCTTCAATTATTTAATTTCCTTCCTCTTTAGCATGTCAAACTTCTGTTAATATGTGTATATTGTGAGTATGTGAAGTATTTTGTAACACATTCTACCCTTCCATATACAGTTTAATCAGTATGCTAATATTCATGTCACAATCTATTCTTTGCATATTTTACTATTCACAGTAATCATAGTTTCTTAACTTCACACGTTACTGGTCCTTGTACATTTACCGACTGTCTTGTAAACAGGTGGGATCCTGGGACAGTAGCATTGGAGTGGTATCATGCTTGAAATGGGCACCTAGGAGGATTATGTTTGCTGCTGCTGCTTCTTCAGTTCTCACTTTCTGGATTCCTGATGAATCAAAATCTGAGAACCCCAAATCTGAAGATTGCTAGTGGGTTACTATCACCCAAACCACATATTCAAATTATCTTATCATATTTATCAGACTTTTCTTTATTTAATTTAAAGGTGCCTCAGAGCAGTTTTACAAGTAAAGTCCTTTATGTTGTGGCTTTTTGGGGAGAAATGGAATGGAAGGTATGAATTTAAAGCAAAACAATGGAAGAAGATTTGAAAAACAAAATGAGTGAGTGTGAATTTTATATAATGAGATTAGGGGGAAAAATGGTTATGATTGAATACAATGAGATTACGGAAGAAAATGGTTATGATTGAAGAATGAAATAATGGACATTAATATAAGATTTTAAAAAAGAGAGTTGTATGATGAGATTAGGGAAGAAAATGGTTATGATTTTCTTTAGTAAATAAAATGTTTCGTATATAATGTGTGCGTTTAATACATATAACTTAAAAAAAAAATCAACATTTATATAATTTAAATTTAATGTTATTTGTTAAACTAAAGTTAAAATTGTGATAAATAGATATTATTTAATTCTTAATTATCCTTTTAGAATTTATGAATAGTAAATTAAGGTATAAAAATATGAAATATTATTTATTTAATATAGATTTTATAATCATACCTTTTTTTTTTTGAAAACTTCTAATCATACTTATGTAAGTATTCAATACAAGTATAATGCTAAACAGAAAATATTGAATTTAAATTATATGAATTGAACATTCGTTATAAACAATTTTCAAATTATTTTTAAAATTAAAATTGTTATAATCGAAATTCAAAAAATTTATAACCTAAAAAATGTATACCGAACTCGATATATTACATTAATAATATTGTATTTTTCACTTGGATCGTATGCATACATGCAACGTTTCAATTTTTGAGATACGTAGATATTTTAGTTTAATATATAAGATACGAATATTAAACAATTTAATAACTCAATTCACACACCCCTATTTGGGGTACAAGTCACCTGAGAAACACTGACAATTTGACATTAATCAAAGATAGAAAACAGAAGCAATAAATTGAAACACCAGTTACATTGACACTAAAACACATATTCGCTAACTTTGACATTTTTTATAACAGGTACTCACGTTGTAACGCATATAACATTGTAATATATATAAGCCAAATTAGTAAAAATAAACAGATGCGATAACGATTAACCCGAAAGATAACAGGATTTCAACAACAACAAAGAAACACTTCACATTATACCATGCATCCCCATCTATGTTCTCTTAACACCTTCCTTTCCATTATCTTGCCCTGCCTTATTCTGAATAGCCTGCCCTGCTTCCTTTGTCTTCTCACCTGCATAACTAGCAACATCCAGGACTCGCTTCTTCGCAAAATCCAGAGTTTGAGGCATCGATTCGGCTGACTGCCTCAACAAAGACAACAACCACGAGAGCGACGAAAGTCCCGAGATCCCGAAAGCTCCGGAAGCCAGGACTCCAGCAACAGCCAGGCCAATGGCAACAACTGCAGGGACTATAACAGGGCTAAAGATCACGAAAAGCGGGCTCGTAATCACGAGCCCGATTATTGTACCGATGAACGTGATTGCTGCTAAGCCAAGAAGGGTTGCACCCACAGGGAGGAGGGTGATTATAGCTACGACTTGGGATGTTTTTGGACCGTTTTGGTGTGCGGGTTGTGAGTGAATTTGGATGGGTCTTGGGTATGTGCGGTCAGCCATTGATGATAAAACTTAATGAATTTAACAGAAGAGTGATAGAGTATAATGTGAAGGAGAGTGGGGTTAATGTGGCGTAGTTATAAAGAGATAGTGAATGCATGGATGTGAAACGTGACAACTTATTAGGCTTAAGCCTTGCATGAGTTACAAGTTTTACATAACTTTAGCTGACACATATCCTCGTGTCTTGTTATACTGGGAAGGCGTGCCTTTTGCTAGTTTATGCATCAAATACCAGCAAGTTCTTTTGGCTGAATTCAAGTAACACCATATTAAACATGATCATCAAGATAAACTTTACTCCTTGCGTTATCCTTGAATTTCGGATGGAAACTTTACTCCTTGCGTTATCCTTGAATTTCGGATGGAAACTGCATAATCAGCTCTAAACAGGCATCCTTTTCCTGCGTTAATCCTCAAACGCAATTATCACCTACGTTTTGCAACTCCAACGCAAATGATATTGGCGTCATTTGTATGTATGTATATATATAGACACGTATATGTATATGTGCAGATTGAAAATAAAATTCGGAGTCTCGTGCTGCTTTGTAAAATCCTAGATCTGCAGCTTGTGATGTCTCTTTTCTTGTATAAAATACTGAACTTTGGCCTCTGTTTTGAATATTTAATGGGGTCTTGATATTAACGTATATATTATCAACGTTATCCAAGTGCCAGTCAGGGGACATCTTTTTGTAGGTTGCTATTTTGGGTATAAAGGTCATATATATGTGTCATTTTAAACATTTTCTCGTCGATACTCCCTGGAGCAGGTGCGTTAAGTAGATACGCCCACCACACAGGTGCATTAAGTTCTATACGCCTCTTTTTCGGGAGTATCAACTTTTTTTTTGTTGTCAAACTGATACGCCTCTTCAAAAGTGATATCACCCTATTACGTTGATCCCTCGTGTGTATAAAGATGATACGCCTAGGTTGTAGCAGGTACTCTTATTTTTACTTATATGGAATACGCCTTTGGTAGGGTAGTATCATCTTAAATATGTAAAACTGGTCTGCGTATGAACTTGATACGCCTGTCTGCTATGTGATTAAGTCTTGTTACGATCGTTAAGTAGGCATGTATCCCTTGATACGTGTGTATTACCCGCGTATGTCCACAATTAAAATACCTTTTCCCCATTCCAGTAGCGATAGAACACTCCATTCTTGCTCTGTAGTTGCGCTACCATGACCCTTAAACAAAAATATTATGCTACCATTCTTCTACTGCAATAAATAAGGTAATATAAATTGATTCTTGCGAATATTCTTTAGCAGGGGCTACTCCAAAAACATGTTGAATGTAATTCCCCCATCCGCCATCAACCGCACTAAAACTAGTAACGGCTGGACCATCAATCCGTAAGCCAAGGAGAACACTAACATCCTGCATAGAAATGAGATGAAAAAAAAATCCGATCTCACGGATACCCGATCTGAAACCCGAAATTTTGGATTTACCGAACCCGATTTTTTGGATTTGGATTTGGATTAAATTTTTAGACCCGAAAATTTTTGGATTTGGATTTGGACTTGAGGTATACCGATCTGAAATCCGATCCGAACCCGAAACCCGAAAAAAATCAGAATAATATATATATATATATAATTTTATAATATAAATAATATATATTATTATAATATATATAATATATGAATTGTTTATAAATGTATATATATATATATATATATATATATAGTATTTTATAAGTATATATATAATATAATATAAATTTATGAAATATTACATATATTATTTTATAAATATATATAAATATATACTCCCTCCGTCCCACCCAATTGTTATCACTTTTTTTTCACTTTCTGGCACGCATTTTAAGGTGGATTTTAAGAATAGTTCCATAACTTATTGTTAAAAATTTCTTTTTTTGTATAAAAATAGGATTGTTCTATTTTTATACAAAAAAGGAAAATTTCAAAAATAAATTATGGAACTATCCTTAAAATTCACCTTAAAATGCGTGCCAGACACCCCATTTTGAAATGATAACAACTCAACGGGACGGAGGGAGTANTATATATATATATATATATATATATATATATATATATATATATTATACATTATTTAGTAAAAAAACACTCTTTACTTAATTTTCGGATTTAGATTTCAGGTTCGGGTTTAAATTTCGGGTTTCGGGTTGAATGGTAAATCCGAATCCGATTCGAAATCCGTCGAATCGGGTTCAGGTTTTAAATTTTGGATTTTTTTCGGATTCGGGTCGGGTTTGGATAAAATTTTCGGGTTTGGATTTGAATTTTGCCAAACACGACCCGATCCGACCCGATTACCATCCCTAATCCTCTAAGGATATCATACACTCATCGATGGGAAGGTGGAAGGTATGTGTCTCCGGTCTCTATCTCTCTATGAGGGAAGTTATCAAACTCCAATCAATTTGAATGTTGGTCAACCTGGAAATCCCATCAAAACTCAAAGCTCGTAGAATAGGTACCATTCTTGAATGTAGAGGAGAGAATTTGACATTGTTAGGTTTGCGACGCCGTGATTTCTGACTATCACCACCTCCAACCTCCCATACAATGGATGACCTGTGATCTTTTTGTAAGTGCAAGACCGAAGGATCCTTCGGTCGAGGATGCATACAAAGCTCATTATGATCCATAGTCTGTTAAGGAAATAAAATCACATAATACCATAAGTATTAGAATTATAGTGAGACTTCAAGATGTAGAAAAAAGTGCATGTATGTGCTTCAAGTAGAAATAAGTGAGTTGTTGGCTAATTCTCCTGGTGAAGCATTAGCACCATATACAGTAGTTAACTAATTTGAATTCTCCATGAAGTAGCAACACTTGAACAGTAAGGCTATGTTTGTTCACAACTCCTATAGTACATTTTGTCAATGGCATATATTTTTAGTTTGTTTGTGAGCTATTCCAATTTTATTTTGAAGTTATGAATCTAAATTTTGAAACAATACATAAGAAAATTTCGTTTGACATGATAACTTTACATATTAGATACAAGAATAAATACAAATCGTCATGAATTAGATATAGTTCTATTACAATGTAGCACTGGCTATACACACCAATAACACATGTATATACTATTATTGCAGCAAAACTCACCGGCCACAACTCAAAGTGAATACTAAAGACTATCAAATTATTGTTGTCGAGTTCAAATCAAATGATTGTACTTGCATATATGAACACCGTAAACCCCTGACTAAACTTGATAGATTTTCTATCCATCTTATTTCCTTCCTGGTCAGCCATACAAACAACATAATTTTCACAAAATCTATGGAAACCCTAATTGAGAAAGGGGGATGATTACTCAAGTACCATAACTGAATACATACGCATAAAACATATAATAATCATTTAAACCCAATTTACAGTATCAAATTAAGCCCTAAAATCGATGTTGCTCATATATTAATGGTAAGAGTTATTCCCAACCGGATAGCTAGAGCCTAGAAGAGAGACATGGTATTTTTCAGAGTAGCTATTGTCTTGTCTTGATTGAAACGAGTATAATGGGTTTTGATGGTATACGCCTGTGTCACGTGTGCATCGAATGGGTAGAGAAGGCCATGCATTCGCTTTTGGGCAAATTGAGTACCCTCCTAATAAAAAATGGCTATTATGGTCAATTTCTCTTAAAAAATATATATAATCTATTTTATTATGTATTTTTTAATTTTTTAAAATTATAAAAGAACAATTTTTAATTGTTAGTCAAAGACTAGTCAATTTGATCACAAAAATTCAAAAAAGACATGTAAATAAGACGAAGGGAGTATATTATTTTTGAATTATTCTTTACTATTTTGTATATTTGTAATATGTATAAATTTTTTAATATTTTATTTATACAATTCAAATTTATTTTAATTTTTACAATAATAATTTAAATTTCATTAATATTATTGTATAAATAATTTATATAATTTTTCATATATTTTATGTATATTTATATTTAAATGAATATGATTTATGCATTTTAATTAAATATATGTTTTAATTAGAAGTTTAAATATTAAAATTTAATTTCAATTATCTAATAACTATAACCCGATTAAATGGTGACTAAACACCAAATTTTTAATGGTTCAGTTCTAATAATATTATTAGCTTAGATGATGCAAAACATTTTTTAATATTTTAATAATTTATTTATATACATGACTTCATGACTTGAATTCAATTTGTTGTAACAATAATAATTTAAAATTTATTTAATATCATGTGTAGAGGTATTTTTATATTTTATATTCTATTTATATTTATAGAGATAAAGTGTTTATATATTATTTCCTATTGTGCTTTAATTAGAGATTTAATATTTAAAAAATAAAATTAATTATTGAATAATCACTACAAGAAAAATAATATCAGACAACACATTTTAGACAACGCTCGGAGAAAAAAGCGTTGCCTAGATTTAAGAGACAATGTTTTATTTTTGCCCCCAACTGCTGTCTGATCTATGTATTATACAACAGTTTTGAAACCGTTGCCTAAAAAATACAACCACACAACACTTTTTATATGTCGTATTGTGCAAAACAATAAATCCATACCACGGTTTAATAAAACTGTTGTTTGAATAGACTTAAGACAATTCTTAGTAGAAAACCGTTATTGAAATCAGACAAGTGTTTATTGTGAGGTATTATGTAAGACATTTTCAAATAACAGTACAATATTGTGTTATCTGATAGAGCTCATCAGATAACATTTTTTCAATGTTGTGTTGTGCAAAGCAAGAACTTTACACAACAGTTTCAGAAGTGTTGTTGGAATATAATTCAGACAAGGTTTCAGGAAATTGTTGTTGAAATAAGACAAGTATTTTCTTCATTGTATTATGGAAGAGACCTTCAAACAAGATTTTATGGTGCGTTGTTTGTTATTCATATTAACAAGGGTTTATTTGTTAAAAACCCTTGTTTGATTTACAACATGAAAAGAAAATAACAGAAAATTAAGACCTACCAGATTACACTACAAGAAAAACAGGCTCATACAACGGTTTTGCACCGTTGTCCGGCATCTCAATTTTTCGTAGTCTATTGAGGTGTCGTGTGATTGCGATCAAACAACGCTTGTTTAAACTGTTACACGAAGAAAGGAACACAACGATTCAACAGGCTTGTTAAAATATAGAAGAGACAACGGGTCATATCATTATGAACAATTGTTGGAAAAATAAAAATGTAACAGTTTCACGAGTAAAAGACAACGGTTCATCATGTTTATTATAGTGTAGAAGACACAACGGTGCTATTATTATGAACAATTGTTGGAAAAAGAAAAATGTAATTGTTTCACCACTAAGAAAAATTATCTTAGTTTGGGTTAGACAACAGTTTCACACAATTATTTCTTATTTCAATAACTATTGTTGTAGTTCTCTATAGACAATGGTTTTATTTTTTTTAATGTGTTGTATTTGTTTTATTTACACAACTAGGACAAGAGGAAATATTTTATAGTGTGTGTTGTGTTTTTCAATATTAGACAATGGTTTTGGTACAGAAAAAATGGTTTTAAATAATTCCTCCAATCAAATAATGAATCAATATATTTATCAATACAAAAATTTCTAATTGATCTACAATTTTTATGTAAAAATTACATACATAACAATCTCATGTCTCTACATATATAGCAATTTGAAGGGATTGACCAATACACTATACACAGATTCGAAGAAGGTAGTTGCAGAAAACCTAGTCGTCAAAGGGGAATTACATTCAAACAGGTAACTAGGAGCCTCTACCTTTCCGACATTATTTCTTCCCAAATCAACAAGCATAATGTCCTTAGTGCATTGTTTTTCATCATGCAGAAGCTGGTTCTCTAACATGTAGTCCTCTTTTGGTGTACATTTTCCACTTCTGATGGTTTCAGAAAGCTTTTGCAAACTTTCCAAGCAATGCACTATGACAAAAAAAAAGTAGTAAGAGAAAGACAAGATTATAATAACGTTATGGAACAGATTAGAGATTAGAAAGATTTGCAATTGATCAAGGTACGTGTGCTTAAACTCGTTACATATAATTCGAATGGCGTGCAATACCGAAAAAATTCCTGGTACTATGGTGGGGACTTAGTAGTATTGGACTATGAAGTGGAGAATGGTCAGGGCTGGCTGAAATCCTTTCCGGCAACACATGGCAAGTAGATACTACATTGCCATCATTTGAAATCTTAAAATCACGAGGAAGATCGTATGAAGAATGGAAAATATCCACTGAGCGGAATCTTTGTGGGCTAACAGCAGGACTTGAGAAACCACTAGTTGGAGCACTCCTTGCAGGAACATTAACCTGAAGCTTTGAGCCTCATCAGCATTTTCTTGATGGAATCCTCTCCGATGATAGGTTGGAACTGTTGGTGATTTTCTGGCAACATGGTTTGGACTCTTCCTGATGGTTTCAGGAGAAAAAGAGATGTTAATAATTTTTTTACACACTGATGTAAACTTATTTGCAAAGAAACACAAAAGAACAATACATCTCCTATGATGAAGGGTATAAAACTTTTTTCTTGGGCTTATGACAAGAAACTAGCTGAAATTAATTACTAATATTTGCATGTAATTATAAAACACTTATAAACTATCGAATACCGAACAAAAAGCAGAGGCATATAACAAACAGCAGCCAGATAGACCTTCAATAAGACAATAATCACTCTGAGAAACCTCATCAAACCTTTTATCATCCATGCTAAACATATTTACTAATGAGCAGTTGAGTATATGTACGTACTACCAATCTTTCAGTAAACAATCTTACAAACACAAGCAAACACATCTATACGTCATTCTTAACATAACAATCGATAAATTTAATAACTTTACCCCGCAGTCACAAAGCTCAAAGAACTCCCCTCCCCTCCTCTACCCCTTCCATTAGACTGCGAACCATCATTTGTTTTAAAACCCGAAACCGGTTCAGGAAGTGGCAACGGTTGAGGCACAGCAGCAACAGACCAATGCCTAAAATTAGGCGGCGACAACGATCCTGACTTAGGCGAAACAGGCAAAGACTTTGACCTATCATCAACAGGCTGCAAACCCAAATCAAATTCAGTCACATGTCTCAATTTACGCTGTCGGGTCAGCTTCCTTTTCGAACCTATAAAAAAGATACTAACTTGCAAACACCCACAAACTAAAATCCACAAAAACACAACTAGAGAACCATAAAACAACACATTACTATGTGTAAATTAAGCAAGTGAGATTACTATGAGTTAGTTCTCTTGTTTTGCGTGAACCTACTAGCTATCTCTGGTCCAGTGAGATCACTTCTTAGCCCATAAAATGGCACCCCCTCAAAATGATTTCCAACTCTTCTTTCTTCCATAGTTAATAAGAACAAGCATCAAGCTATAGTTTAATACTTAATATACCCAACAAAACCATCTTTCATCCCAAACCAAAAAATAACAAGTAGCAAAAACATTAAGCAAGAATATAAAAGAGTCTTTCTAGCTGTGTCCGCAGTAGCAAACTCCTTTAACAAGTCCTGTAAAACATTACAATCATCATATATTATACAAACAAACAACATAAATAAATGTAATCTAAATCATCATTTACCTAAACTATAGACAGTTTTCCATCATCCAACACTTTAAAAAGGACAAACTCAATGGGGGTTTCAAATAAAATCGATGCTTGAAACTTACTAATTGAATCGACCAAATCGATTGTTTTGACCTATGTCTAGAGTTATGAATTTGAACCAAAATCAAAATATATATGTATAAATAGATCCGAATAAAGTTGTATAAATAGATCAAGAGTGTGTTAGGGAGGCAGGGAAGACGGATGAGTTATGGTAGGTGGGTTTGTATATTTTACTTTGGTCGGCTGGAACAAGATGAGATAGGATAAGGAGGGAAGTGAAATTTTGTTTAAGGGGGAACTGAAATTTAGATGAAGGGGGAATGAAATTTAGGTAAAAGGTGAAAGGGGGAAACATATTCTTTTTATTTATGTGAATAACATATTATTTTTCATTTTATTATAAATTAATGTAATAAAATTAATATAAATTTTTAAATTTTTAGTAAATTACTAAAATCAATAGATCTTGGTTTTTAAATTTTTTTTGAAAATAATTAATTATTTTTATTTGTTAATGGGGAACAAGTCTTGTTTTAGGGATTAATAGTTTACTAGATTTGTTAAGGGGAAAAATATATTTGCTCATTTTTCATTTGAGTGGGAAAAAATACCGTCATACATATTCACCTAGAATAACGTGAAGGTGATTTTTTTTATTTTTATATTTCAATATTAAAATTATTATTTATTATATTTAAACCAAAAAATTTCATATATAATAAATTTTAAAAAAAATATAACATCCTAATTATTATTTATTATATTTAAACCAAAAAAATACAACATCATTTCATATATAATAAATTTAAAAATAACTGTCGAAGAAATATTTTATTAAAAGGAATCATTCAAAAAATCTCAAGTCTGGTTAACGAAACTGAATACAAAAAATCTCAAGTCTAAGGGAGGAATTAATACAATATTATATATAAATAAATATTATATATATATATATTAAATTTATTACAATATAATTAATACAATATTATATATTTATATAGAATATATATGTAATATATTTATATAGAATATATGTAATATATTTTAAAATTTAAAATATGAAATAAAACTAGTTTATATTATATAATATTTAAAATATGAATATAGAATACATAATGTATTTTTCTTAAATATTTTTTTGACGATCCAACAATACGGATGTTAAGATCTATTGATTTATATGATGTGCACAAAAAAATCAGAAAATTCCAAATTAATCTTGTATTCTTTTATAATATAAACATCTCAAAAGTATTAACTTTAACACGGCTCATCCCGATTGCACATAATGTATTTTTTTAAATATTTTTTTGATGATCCAACCATACGGATGTTAAGATCTATTGATTTGAGTGATGTGCACAAAAAATCAGAAAATTCCAAATTAATCTTATATTCTTTTATAATATAAATCTCTCAAAAGTACTAACTTTAACACGACTCATCCCGATTGCACATAATGTATTTTTTTTAAATATTTTTTTGACGATCAAACCGTACGGATGTTAAGATCTATTGATTTGAGTGATGTGCACAAAAAATCAGAAAATTCCAAATTAATCTTGCATTCTTTTATAATATAAATCTCTCAAAAGTACTAACTTTAACACGACTCATCCCGATTGCACATAATGTATTTTTTTAAAAAATTTTTTGATGATCCAACCATACGGATGTTAAGATCTATTGATTTGAGTGATGTGCACAAAAAATCAGAAAATTCCAAATTAATCTTGTATTCTTTTATAATATAAATCTCTCAAAAGTACTAACTTTAACACGACTCATCCCGATTGCACATAATGTATTTTTTTAAATATTTTTTTCGATGATCCAACCGTACGGATGTTAAGATTTTTTGGTTTTAGTTATGTATAAAAAAAACTAAAATTTTTAAAATTTATTTTATGTGTTTTTTTAACTAAATTAATAAAATGTGTTTTAAAAAAATTTCGTCTTATTATGAAAATGTAATTTTTGTCATCTTCTGTAAAACAGACAACGATTCTCTTAGAAATTGTGTTGTATGAGTTAAATGAAGACAACTGTTTTCTACATAAAACCGTTATCAAATAAATATTGTATGAAATAACATGGCACAACACTTTGAGAAAAAACCATTGTATGACGTTCATAAAGACAACAATTTTGTGTGTAAAAACCGTTGTCTGTTTTCTTATGTTTTTAAATGCTTAAAACGATTCGTTTTTTAAGAATTTTGATTTTTTTTCAACTACAACTTAGAAAAATATATTTATATTATGTATATGTACAAATATATATATTGATAATAATTAGTAGATACTTTTATGGTTGGAATAAGAGTTACTAGTATGCTTTCTTGTTTAAAAGTGAAAGGGGAAATGAAATATTGATCCAANCTTACTAGTATGCTTTCTTGTTTAAAAGTTAGAATATAAGCATAAGGGATTTTCATAAAACTATAATTAGCTTCGTATAAAATTAAAAAAAAATCGATGATCCAACCGTACGGATGTTAAGATTTTTTGGTTTTAGTAATGTATAAAAAAAACTAAAATTTTAAAAATTTATTTTATGTGTTTTTTTTAACTAAACTAATAAAATGTGTTTAAAAAAAATTTCGTCTTATTATGAAAAGATAATTTTTGTCATCTTCTGTGAAACAGATAATGGTTTTCTTAGAAATTGTGTTATGTGAGTTCAACGAAGAAAACGGTTTTCCATGTAAAATAAACATTAAACACATAACAATGGTTTATTTGTAAAACACTTATATAAATATGTTTATGACAATGGTTTAAATTTAAAAATGCTTGTATGGGAGTGCTGAAAACAACAGTTTCATTTACAAACCGTTGTGTAAATATATATATATATTCTTAATCTAACGGCTAATATCTAATCTTATTTCAATCGAGGGCTCTTATTTTGCCACCTCAGCAATCCAGGTGAAAGTTTTTCCACCAATCACGTGCGGTCACACAAGACAATGGTTTATTTGTAAAACACATGTATAAATAAGTTTATGACAATGGTTTAAATTTAAAAAAGTTTGTATGAAAGTGCTGAAGACAACAGTTTCATTTACAAACCGTTGTGTAAACACTTGTCTGGTCTGATTAAAGATACACCACCGAGACAACAGTTTACAATAAGTTCAATAATAGTTATCGTAGTCATAGTCACACAACAGTTTTTCAAAAGAACAACAACGAATTATAACCCTTGTGTGAAAGATATGAGACAACGATCGCATTAATAACACTTGTCTGGTATGATCAAAGGTACACCACAGAGACAACGGTTTACAATAAGTTCAATAACAGTTATCGTAGTCATAGTCAGACAACAGTTTNAAAAAACATACACTGTTATTTAATTTTTTGGGACAACGGTTATTTTTTTAACCATTGTGTAATAAATGCTGTATGATCATGTTTTTCTTGTAATGTTAATAACCAAAGCATGACAATCATCAAAGATCACAATCAGACAAACACAAAGTGTATCATGAAAGTTAAATGAATTCATCTACATTATCTCGCATGTAACTAACCATGTCATCATCATCTAAATCGACATCGGGTAAATTGGGAACAAAACAATCGTTTTGAAGTTCTACTTCGACGACACGCCTACACTATTTAGTTACACCGTATAGGTGGTACCAAGCTTGAGATTCACTCTACTCATGACGGAGGTCTTACAATATCTCCCAAATCCAAACAAAAATATATATCATTTCAAAATAGCTTACTCGAACACAAAATTCAATCATCATACAAAGTACACAACTTAAATCAGTTTTATACTTGACATGCCCAGAAAAGTAGCAATTTACTCTACTAAAATGAATTTATCAGAAAAAGTACAGAACATGAGAATCGTAAATAATTTCGAGACCTTTCCAGAATGCTAAGGTTCGTTCAAAACACACAAGTAACGAATTCAGAAAATATAATGAAGTATTTTGATATTTAGGGTATTGAAATCACAGATTTTGCCAACGGAGTGTAAACAACAAATGAAGATATCGAAAAGAGCTTTCTAGAAAGATACTATTCATAATTTTTGGAACAAAACTCAATTTACTACGAATTTTCAAAGTTGAGTATTCTGTTTCGAAAACACACTACCAGATTACATAAATTGCAGAATTTCAGAAAAGTTAAAGAACGAAAGTTATAGAAAATTCAAAATCCTTTCCGAAAAGTCTGAAACCACTAAATTTGAACATATAACAAATTTACTATCAATTTTATAAGAATTCAGCATTGTTAAAAGTTTACATATCCGTACCTTGAAAATCAGAAAATAAGAATGATGCTCAAGAACTCTAGATATCTCAATCAACATAAACCCTAATTCATATATATAACAATAGAAAAACTATAAATCTCATATCATAAACAAAATATGATTGCTTATATCAAAGAGGGTTTTGATTTCTTACCTTAGAACAATATAATCCTTGTTCAAATTAGATTTTTCTAAACTTCTCCTACTTCCTCCTCTCTTCCTCCTTCTCCTTACTCTCTAACAAAAATAACGTAAAAGTCAAATCCCTAATTCTTTTCTTTTTATTCTCAACCTTTTTTTAAACTAATAATAACTAGTATTCTAATTAAATACAATATATATAATATATTATTTAAGAACTAAAAATTAAATAATAATTATATATATCGAGATTTTACATTTTCCCCCTCTAAATGAAATTTCGTCCCCGAAATTTATCTTATGTACCTTTGCTAAAAAAGATGTGGGTAACGTGCCCGAACAATTTCCTCTGTCACCCAAGTAGCCTCTCGTTCTGAATGACCTTTCCATAATATCCTTACAAACGGAATTGTGCGGCGACGCATTACCCTTTCTTGACGTTCCAAGATTCTTTCAGGTTCCTCCTCATAAGTTAAATCTGGTCGAACTTTATCCAAGGGATAACTTACTACATGCGACGGATGATAATTATATCCCCTCAACAAAGATACATGAAACACATTATGAACCCTTGACAATTGAGGAGGTAAATCCAATCTATACGTTACCTCTCCTACTTTTTCTAGAATCTCAAATGGGCCAATAAATCTGGGATTCAACTTTCCCCTGAGACCAAAATGATGCACTCCTTTCCATGGAGAAACTTTCAAAAATACTTTCTCACTAGGCTGAAAATGCAAACTCCTACGATGCACATCTACATATTTCTTTTGTCGACCTTGAGCTTGCCTTAATTTTTCTCTTATCACCATTACTTTCTCATTAGTCTCTTCAACTGTTTCAGGCCCCTCTAACTTCCTCTCACCAACCTCATCCCAACATATAGGTGTTCTACACCTCCTCCCATATAACGCTTCGTATGGTGCCATCCCAATACTAGTTTGCCAACTATTGTTGTAAGCAAACTCCAAATGTTCATCCCACTTGCCAGCCCAATCTAGTGCACAAGCCCTCAACATATCTTCTAAGGTTTGAATGGTCCTCTCGGATTGACCATCTATTTACGGATGAAATGCCGTGCTAAAGATCAGTTTAGTATCCCATGCCTTTTGAAATCCTTCCCAAAATCGAGATGTAAAACGTGGATCTCGATCTGAAACAATACTGACTGGAACCCCATGTAATCTCATGATCTCATCTCTATAAATTTCAGCCAATTTCTCTACCGAATCAATCGCTCGAATAGCAAGAAAATGGGCAGATTTTATAAGTCGATCTATAACCACCCAAATAGCATCATGCTTCTTCAATGTCCTAGGTAAATCCATCAAGAAGTCCATACATATATGCTCCCACTTCCATTCGGGTACATCCAATGAATGCAACTCACCGCCTGGCCTTTGATGTACTATCTTAACAAGCTGACAAGTCTTACACTTTGACACATAGTTACCAATATCATTCTTCATGCCACTCCACAAAAATTGATCTTTCATGTCCCTATACATTTTAGTACTTCCGGGATGTATAGAGAATGGTGAATTATGAGCTTCTGCTAAAAGCTCCTCTCGAATAGCTGATTTTGGAACACATAACCTACCCATAAACCAAAGAACACCATGCTCATCCACATTAAAGTCCGAATGCTTTCCATCTTTTGATATTTTGGACAATTTCCTGAATCTCTAAGTCCCCTTTATGTGCCTCCTTAATTCTAGAAGTCAATGTCGGTTCCATTTGCAAATTAGCTAATATACCATCCACACCACTAATACTAAGAGCTAACCCCATTCTTTGTACTTCTTCTTGCAATTCCTTAGGCAATTTAAACAACACTGAAATCTGACTAGAATTTTTACGATTAAGTGCATCTGCAACAACATTAGCCTTTTCAGGCTTATACTGAATTCACACATCATAGTCTTTAATCAACTCGAGCCATCTCCGTTGTCTCATATTTAGCTCTTTTTGAGTGAAAATATATTTTAAGCTTTGATGATCAGTCCAAATATCACATGAAGCCCCATATAAGTAATGTCTCCACAACTTTAAAGCAAAAACCACTACTGCCAATTCCAAGTCGTGCGTTGGATAATTTTCCTTATGTGTCTTCAACTGTCTAGACGCATAGGCAATCACCTTACCATGTTGCATCAAAACTTCTCCCAACCCCTTTTCGAAGCATCACTATAGACAACAAATCCCTCTGTCCCTGATGGTAGTGTTAATACCGGAGCTATAGTTAACTTCTTCTTCAATTCCTGAAAGCTTTTCTCACATTCATCAGTCCAGATAAATCGATTATTCTTCCTTGTCAACCATGTTAAAGGCATAGATATTGTCGAAAAACCTTCCACAAATCTTCGGTAATAACCAGCTAAACCCAAAAAACTCCTAACCTCAGTCACGGTAGTAGGTCTTGACCATTATGACACTGCTACTATTTTTGACGGATCTACTTGTATCCCTTCTGCGGAAATAACATGCCCCAAGAATGAAACTTGTTTCAATCCAAAACTGACCCTTTGAGAATTTAGCAAACACCTGACGACCCCTCAAAATCTCCAACACTTTCCTCAAGTGTTCTTCATGCTCTTCTTCAGACTTTGAGTACACAAGAATGTCATCTATGAAAACAATAACAAACTTGTCCAAAAAGTCTTTGAAGACCCTATTCATCAAATCCATAAAAACTGACAGAGCATTAGTTAACCCGAAAGGCATGACAAGAAACTCATAATGTCCATACCGTGTTCGAAAAGCTGTTTTTGGTACATCTTCATCTCTCACCCGTAACTGATGATATCCTGATCGCAAATAAATTTTTGAAAACAATTTTGCCCCTTGTAATTGATCAAACAAGTCATCAATACGCAGTAACGGGTATCGATTACGTATAGCGATCTTATTCAGCTCTTTATAATCTATGCACAATCTCATCGAACAGTTTTTCTTCTTCACAAATAGGACTGGAGCACCCCAAGGAGATAAACTAGGGCGAATAATGCCCTTATCAAGTAACTCTTGCAATTGCTCTTTCAGCTCCTTTAGTTCAGCTGAAGCCATTCGGTAAGGAGCCTTGGAAATCGGTTCGGAGCCTGGTACGAGTTCTACAGAAAACTCAACCTCCCTGTGTGGAGGTAATCCGGGAAGGTCATTTAGAAAAACATCACTAAATTCTTTAACCACTGGTACATCTTTCAATTGTAATTCTGCCATATCTGTATCAACTACATAAGCAAGATAACCACAACAACCTTTCTTTATAGACCTTACAGCCTTCATGGCAGATATAACCCTGTATAAAGCACTAGGTTTCGAGCCATGATACCCGAATACTAAATCATCATCCAACTTAAACTTCACCACTCTACTCTCACAATCAATAACTGCTCTGTATTTCTCTAACCAATCCATACTTAAAATCACATCAAAATCTTGCATATGCAAAGGTAATAAAGTAGCTGGTAGTATGTGATCCCTAACTATGACTGGAAAATTAGGATACTCAACATGCACATCAATACACATACCTACAGTAGTGCTAATACAAATCGATGGAACTAACTCATATGATTTTTTTCCACGGTGTTTAGTAAAATTAGAAGAAACAACAGAATGTGTAGCACCAGTATCAAATAACACTCTATCATCTCTACTGCCAATAAACAAAGTACCAGAAATAGTACCCGGGATATTTACTGCATCCCTAGCTGTGGTGGCATAAACACGACATGCATTTCCCTGACCCTGATTGCCTCCTTGCTGATTTTGGGACTGACCCGGATTATCATTTATTGAAGCATGCTGATGTTCCCTACGTTGCATAGCACAATCTCTGGCAATATGCCCAGTCCTCCCACACAGAAAACAAGCTCCTGTCTCTCTATAACATGGTTTTCCTGGATGGCTACCCCCACAAGTTCTGCATCGGTCCCTTACTTGTCGGTTTCCCTGAAAGTTTCCTCTATTACCATTATATGTCACTGGTCTCCTCCCATTACCCACATTCTGGTAACCCCTTTGAAAACCTCGACTCCCACCATTATTTCTGGAGTAAGACTGCCCACTCTGCCGAGACAAGTGTTACCCATGCTGCTGAGCACCTTGAAACTAATTTACTCGAAAGCTCTGTTGATTATGAGTGAAACTCTGTGGCTCATCTCTAGCCCTCTTTTGACTAGAATCATCCTTCCCATCTAAGACAGATAACTCCTGATACTTAGCTGCACTGATCACATGCTCCATATTCGCAAACCTGGTAGAAATGATGTTATACCTGTACTCCACCCTAAGGCCCCACTTGAACTTGTTAGCCTTATCTTCCTCAGACTTAATTTTTGAAGCTGCAAAACTGGTCAACCTGTTAAATCTGGAGATATACTATGCAACTGTCTCGGTGTCACCCTGCTTTATTGTCTGGTATTCACGGACATACCTCTCACTATCAGCTATTGGGAAGTACATCTGATTAAAAAGCTCATTGAACTCATTCCAAGTCACAACATCCACATAGTGCTCTGGTTTGGTGGCAGTCACAGTAGTCCACCTGGCAGTCACAGTAGTCCACCATCTATCAGCATCATCCTCCAACTTATATGCAGCAAACCTCGCCATAGTATTTTCAGAACACTCAATCAATCGAAAAATCTTTCTGAGATGCCCCAACCAGTTCTCAGCTGCTTCCGGTCCTCCCTGCCCATTAAAACTCTTAGGCTTCTGCTTATTAAACCTCTCCAACATAGGAATGTAAGTAGTCTAATTCTGAGGATATCTATATGCATCGTTATCGGGAACCTTTATTGCATTATGCTCAACCACTTGCTGATTATTAGTGTTATTCTGCTCAACATTAGTAGTTTGCCCTGTACTCTGCCCCTGACCAATAACATTAGGATTAATAATTTGTTCGAGAGAGTTAACCACTGCCTGAGTCACAATATTAGCCAGCACATTCGGATCAATTCCCAACTGATTCAAAGGAAGTGCCGCTGGTTGCTCAAGTGCTTGCTGCTCATTTTCCCCCCATAACATTTTCCTCTTGCTCAGCTTGAGGTACAGTTTCTGGTTGTGCCCTCCGAGTTGGACGAGTAGACCTTCCTCTACCCCTACCAGATGAACTAGATCCTCCCCCCTACGTCCTGGTACAGTGCGGTCAACCTCAACAGAAGGCTTCTAACCAGAAAGTCTAGTGGATCATCGAGTAAACATCCTACAATTATGAATTGTTCAGTTCCACAATTACTAAAATATCGAAGCAATGCCATATACGGAAATAAAACTTAATCTAAATATCTTACATATACCCAATCCTCACAGGTCGAGCCTAAAACAAGTCTACAGAATCATAAAACCTTAGCTCTGATGCCAACTTTAACATCCCAACAATTATCAAACTTATTTAAATCCACATAATTAATAATTCTCCAAAAATCCATAAAACATTAAAACTTCTCCAATCCAACTTACAATCCAACAATTAAAATATAACTGAATCATTCAAATTCGGATTTAAATCCACAAGTATCAATTTTGAATAAAATTCTAGGAGTCTAATAAACTACAAAAATGAAAATAAATGAGCTCTTCTACATTCGCAGTTCTCGCTCTCCCCATAAAGTAGTTCACCTAAGTATTCTTACCTGTTGGGGGAAATAAAAATAAAACAAAGACCGGCAGTGAGCGAAAGGCTCATATACGGATATAACACAAGTCAAGTGAGCAGGAAATAGATAAATAAATGGATATAATATGATATATGGAAAAGATTTTGTAGACTATATGAAAAGAGTAGAAAGGCTAGATAGATATTTAAAAAACCAACACACACAATTTCCACTTAAAATAATCTTAGTTTTATACTTATTAACAATCATCACAATAATTTAACGGAAAGCGTAACTTAGTAACTCAGATGGGAAATAATCTTACTTACAGGATGTCCTACATTTTTGGTAATTCAAAATTATGTAGTCATCAAAACTTACAGAGGCTTGCATAGCACAAAGCAAATGCTACCCAAAATCTTACAGGTGCTTGCAAGACACTAAGCACAATGCTACCCAAATGGCCAAATATACACAAATTAGTCACAACTATACGTGTTCCATACCTCCGGCGACACGCCTATACTATTTAATTACACCGTATAGGTGGTGCCAAGCTTGAGATTCACTCTACTCATGACGGAGGTCTTACAATATCTCCCAAATCCAAACAAAAACATATAACATTTCAAAATAGCTTACTCGAACACAAAATTCAATCATCATACAAAGTACGCAACTTAAATCAGTTTTATACTTGACATGCCCAGAAAAGTAGTAATTTACTCTACTAAAATGACTTTATCTGAAAAAGTACAGAACATGAGAATCGTAAATAATTTCGAGACCTTTCCAGAATGCTAAGGCTCGTTCAAAACACACAAGTAACGAATTCAGAAAATATATATTTGCGGGCTGCCAGCACAGAATCAGACCCTGATTTCACAAGTATTTTGATATTTAGGGTATTGAAATCACAGAGTTTGTCAACAGAGTGTAAACAACAAATGCAGATATCGAAAAGAGCTTTTCAGAAAGATATTATTCATAATTTTTGGAACAAAACTCAATTTACTACGAATTTTCAAAATTGCGTATTCTGTTTCGAAAACACAATACTAGATTATATAAATTGCAGAATACTCTCAGTTGTAAGCAGAATTTCAGAAAAGTTAAAGAACGAAAATTATAGAAAATTCAAAATCCTTTCCGAAAAGTCCGAAACCATTAAATTTGAACATATAACAAATTTACTATCAATTTTATAAGAATTCACCATTGTTAATAGTTCACATATTCGTACCTTGAAATTCAGAAAATAAGAAAGATGCTCAAGAACTCTAGATATCTCAATCACTATAAATCCTAATTCATATATATAACAATAGAAAAACTATAAGTTCCATATCCTAAACAAAATATGATTGCTTATATTAAAGAGAGTTTTGATCTCTTACCATAGAACACTAAAATCCTTGTTCAAATTAGATTTTGCTAAACTTCTCCTTCTTCCTCCTTCTCCTTCCTCTCTAACAAAAGTAACGTAAAAGTCAAATCCCTAATTCTTTTCTTTTTATTGTCAACCCTTTTTTTAACTAATAATAACTAGTATTCTAATTAAATACAATATATATAATATATTATTTAATAACTAAATATTAAATAATAATTATATATATCAAGATTTTACAAGTGCACTACGTGTCAGCACAAAAAATTTGATTATCATATTCATTGTACAAGAAGAATTGACAGAAGCCAAATATGCAAAGATTTGTATATAGTTGAAATTACTCTTAAGTCATTGTACAAGGGTGAAGAATTCGACAATTGTCTATATATGGAAGAGAAAATGGACACATAGCTTCTAGTATGCTAAAAAGAATCTAAGTCAATTCTACATGGAAGAAAAATCGACACATACCTACACAAGGGAGTAGAATTTGACACATAGATTCTTTGAATGATGCAAAATATTCTAAGGCACATAATAGTGAAGAAAAGACGACACATGCTCAAACAAGGGACAAGAAATTGACACATAAGTTCTTGGCATGATGAGAATTTCTCTAAGGCATGTTACATGGAAAGGAATTCAACACATGTCTAGAATTCGACACATACATGTCTCAAGGGATTGAAATAATTTTAAGGCATTCTAGAGTGTGATAAAGTTAACACATGTACCTCCCTCAAGGATGGATAATTTTCTAAGTATACTATACAAGGAAACGTACTTCGAGACAGAAAATATCCACAGGTCAACTCAAGTCAACATACAGAGAAAAATTAGTTGACACATAGAATTGTATTTCACTTTATTGTAAAGTCTACATATAAACAAAATGTAATTTCATTTTGAATGTAATCAGAACAGATCACACATAAATAGATACAGCTGAGAGAGAGACAGAGAGAATACGCACTGACATCAAAGCTCGTATTTATTTCTTGTTATGAAATTCATTGTAGCTCATACATATGTGTGAGAGTGTAGCACCTTGGGTATATATAATACAAGTATATTCCCGAAGATTGTTCTTGTTTAGAATCATAACTGCTATATTTATTGCTCACCAAGAACATATCTATAAACACGAACCAAATCAAAAAACTACCAATATCGTATTCAACCCCCCTTCTGAGATAGTTTGGACCTAAAAATTGGTATCAGAGTTTGTTGATTGAAGTTACGAATCAAGATCCAAAAAGAGTTTTTTCGAAAAAGTGTATATTTAGATCTACACAAATTTATTTTGAAATTTCTTTATTTTTAAGGAAAATTCAATTTCGATTTTTTTCAAGATTTTAAATCCACTAATTTTTAAAGGCTATCAATCGTCAATAATTGGAATTAAAATTATATTTCTCAAAATTTAATTTTTATTCGAAATGATTTTAATTTTTTAAGAAATTAATTATTTCTTGAGATTTAAAATTCTTTGTAACCATGAGTACTAAAAAACTTAATAGCATCAAAATCCCAGCCTTTGACAAAATGAATACATTTTATGGAAGAAAAAGATGTCCACTTTCTTTGTATCCTAATGGATTCATTAGACACTGAAATGCTGAATTAAGTGATCAACTGCACTAGTGCGAAGCAAATGTGGGATACTATTGATCTGCTAATGGAAGGTACTGCAGAGGTGAAGGAAAAAGACTGAATATTCTTACATCCCAGTATGAGGCATTCAAGACACTACCCGGAGAGAGTATCACTCAAGTCTTTGAGAGATACAATAAATTACTGAATGACTTGTCTCTACATGGAAAGTCCTACTCACGTAGGGAGATCAATAGGAAATCCATGTTGACACTCCCAATGCACATTGAACACAAAATCTCTACAATAAGAGAGAGAAGTGACATAAATGACATGTCTACTGAAATTCTATATGGAAAGCTCAAGACTCATGAATTGGAGAAGGAGCAAAGACAAATCATTTATGGTTCAGGGACAGTGGATATCAAGAATACAACTTTTTTGAAGACTACAACACCTGTAGCCAAAGATTTTGCTAGTATAGAGACCAACACGGAAAAACCTGTAATTGAGAAAGAAGAGATTCTAGAAGATGAATTTACAGAAAATGCTCAAGCAGGTGATAAAGATGACTTCTACACAATAGAAGAACTTGAATAGTTAGAAAATAAGACAATGGCCTATATGGAAGGGAAGTTCAAGAACCTCAGGTTTAGGAGGAACCCTAAGTACAAGTTCCAGCTTCAGAACTAATAACCGAGGTGGTTCATCTTTAGAGTCTTTTAGGAAAGGAGGTTACAAGACCGGAATGGTAGACCGTAGTAAGTTTAAGTGCTATACCTGTAATGAACCTGAACATTTTGCTACAGAATGTCATAAGCCTAAGCAAGGAAAGGAAATAAAGGAGTCGTATGACGAACTGAAACAAAAGTATGATGCACTGGTAAAGAAGCATAAGGGCAAAGCTTTTTTAGCCGAGGGAAAAAGTTGGGATGATTCTGATAATGATGAAGAAGAGACATATGGAAATGTTGCACTTATGGCAGACTCTTCAAAGGCATCACCTCAGTCATCAAAGGTATCATTTCTTTCCACAGTTGAAATGTCTAATCCTGATTACAAGAAAACTATAGAAGATCTTAGTATAGAAATGTTTAATATACACACAAGAATGCTAACATCAGAAGAAGAAAATGCTAAACTAGTTCTAAGGAATAAAATCCTAGAGGCTAGAAATGAAGAACTAGAACTTGCATGTGGTAACTTAGAAGATCTTAGACAGAAGGTAGAATATCTACAGAATAGAGAAAAATGCAACCAAGAAGTAGAAACTGCACTTATGAATAAAATTTCTGAATTAGAGTTAAAACTTCAGGCATATAAGAAATCTGCTAATCTTGTTAAGGAGGCAATGGGTAAACATGTCATAGGTCAAAAAGATGGTATAGGATTTGACTAAGATAAGAAGGCAGGAAAGGGACATGAGGAATCAATTGCTGAGAAAAGTCCTGTGAAGCAGGACATTCCACATGTGTTAAAAAATATCCCAAAGCCCTTATACAAGAAGTTTGTGATCGAACCCATAGATGAAGAATAAATCACTATGAAAGAAGAAATCCTTGTTGAGGATAAAAAGAAAGAGGAAGAAGATAAAGAGAAGTTGCCTAAGAAATCTATAAAAATTGAAGAACCTAAGAAACAGATTAGAACTGAAATAAGCAACAAGAATGAAAAGAAGAAAGCTAATAGAAATGATAAGATAGGTATTAATAAGAAAAATGATTATGCCTACTCTCCCAATGCTACTAGGAAAGTTTGTAATAACTGTAATTCTATTGGACATCTTACGCATGCCTGCAAAAAGGTTAAAGTAATAAAAACTAAAATTCCAAGTATGCTTGCCATGCCTGCCATGTCTATCCCTCATCAACCATGTGGTAAAGTAGAATGTATGCCATGTGTTTTCAACATCATGTCTGCATACATAAACTTGATGAATGCATCATTTAGTACTTGCATTAATACAAATGTGAACATGAATAGAAAGCATGTTAGGGTAAAGACTGCTAGTCCTCCCAAGTCAAGGAAGGAAACCCCTGTCCCTAAGCCTAAAGACACACCCGTCAAGGTTAAACCAAAGGGCAAGGGCACAGTCAATGAGAAAGACAAGGACAAGGAAATTTCTACAGCTAAATCTGTTAAATTAACTAAGCCTCTTGGACCCAATCAAATTTGGGTGCCAAAGAAGAAGTAATCAATCTGTGGTTGCAGGGTATAGCAAAGAACAAGCATATCATGTGGATTCTCGACATTGGTTGTTCCAGGTATATGACTAGTAATAAAGCCCTGCTATCAGATGTGATTGAGAAAGATATCCCAATAGTGACCTTTGGATATAACAACAAGGGATTCACAATGATATATGACAATTTAGAAATTGGCAATGTTATCATTGAAAATATCTCTCTTATAGATGGATTAAAGCATAACCTCCTAAGTATCAATCAGTTCACTGACAAGGGCTACAAAGTAACTTTCAAAAAGGAAAGGTGTGCAATCCAAAGCAGGAAAGATGCGAAGCTTGCTCTTCAAGGAGTGAGAAAGGGGAATCATTTTGTGGCTGACTTATTCTCTGCAAGCAAATGTGAAGTTCAATGTTTTTACATCAAAGCTTCATTAGAGGACAGTTGGTTATGACATAAGAAACTATCACACTTGAAATTTAAAACAATGAACTCTTTAGTTAAGAGGGAATTGGTTAGAGGTTTACCTGAGATGGAATTCTGTCAAGAAGGTTTGTGTGAAGCATGTGAAAAAGGGAAGTCAAAGAAAGCATCTCACCGAAGCAAAGACTCATCAGAGATTACTGAACCACTGCAACTTCTTCATATGGATTTATTTGGTCCAGTCAATGTCATGTCTATGTCAAGGAAAAGATATGTACTAGTAATTGTTGATGACTACTCCAAGTACACGTGGGTTTTGTTTCTAGACTCAAAACTTGAAGCCCCTTAGACAATTATTGATCACATAAAGAAGATAGAGTTTGAAGCTGATTTTCTTGTCAGGAACATAAGGTCTGATAATGGAACATAATTTAAAAATGTAACCCTGAATGACTTCTGCATTGAGAAAGGAATCTCAAGGCAGTATTCAGCATCAAGAACTCCATAATAAAATGGAGTAGTAGAAAGGAAGAATAGAACTTTAGTTGAAGCAGCAAGAACAATGTTGAATGAAGCTAAGTTACCTCTATACTTTTGGGCTAAAGTAGTCAACACAGCTTGCTATACTCAGAATCATACCCTGATTAATAAAGATCATGACAAGACTCCATATGAGTTGATGACAAACAAGAAACCAACACTGAAGTACTTTCATGTGTTTGGAGCAAAGTGCTTTGTACTAAAAGATGACGAGCATCTTGGAAAGTTTGAATCCAAAGCTCATGAAGGCATATTTCTTGGCTACTCTCTAGAATCTAAAGCATACAGGGTTTATGTGATTGAACACAAGAAGGTCATTGAAAGTATGAATGTAACTTTCGATGATCTCAAGCTCCCAAGTCTACAAAGAACATATGACACTGAAATTCTGCAGTTTAAAAATTTGAACTTAGATGAAGGTGAAGAAGAACCTAAAGTTGCAATAGAAAATCAAGTACCAATTGAGAATAACAACAATGATGATTCTGACCCTAGTAGTGGAAACAGTGGAAGATTCACAGAAACTACTAGTAGTAACAGAAAATCTCGTTCTCAACCTAGCAGCAGCTCAGAGGGAGTAACTGAAGGATCCTCTAATAGAACTCAACACAATAATGACAATCATGCTGAATCATCTAGAGAAAATATGCCTAGACATAGGGTGTGGAGTAGAGATCACCCCTTTGAGTTAATTCTAGGAGATCCAGATGCTGGAGTTCAAACTAGACGTGCTTCGCATAATGAATGTTTATTATCTGGTTTTCTCTTTAAGACAGAGCCAAAGAAAGTTGAAGAAGCAATGGAAGATCTAGATTGGGTTATTGCAATGCAAGAAGAACTCAATCAATTCGAAAAACAGAAAGTCTGGAAGCTGGTACCTAGGCCAAAGAACAAGTTTGTAATTGGCACAAAATGGGTATTCAGAAATAAACTGGATGAAGATGGCATTATTACTAGTTTCTAGAGGTTATTCCCAAGAGGAAGGAATAAATTATGATGAAACATATGCACCAGTAGCAAGGCTTGAAGCTATCAGGATGTTTCTAGAATTCGCAGTACATTCCAATTTCAAAGCATATCAAATGGATGTGAAGAGTGCATTCTTGAATGAAGAGCTAGAGGAAGAAGTGTATGTGGAACAACCCCCAGGGTTTGAAGATCCAGAATTTGCTGATTTTGTATACTTTCTCTTTAAAGCACTTTATGGTCTAAAACAAGCACCTCAGACATGGTATGATACTCTATCAGTATTCTTACTTGAAAATGGTTTCACTAAAGGTGTCATAGATAAGAATCTGTTTCATAAAATGCATAAAAATGACATGATATTAGTGCAAGTATATGTGGATGACATTATATTTGGTTCTACTAACGATCAATTGTGTAGTAGATTTGCTAAGTTAATGCAGAGTATATATGAAATGAGCATGATGGGTGAGCTGAACTACTTCTTTGGATTCCAAATAAGCCAAAGGAAAGATGGAATCTTCATTTGCTAGACCAATTACATCATAGATCTTTTGAAAAAGTATGGTCTTGAAGGTGCATCTCTAGCTAAAACCCTAATGACAACTGCCACCAAGGTTGACAAAGATGAACCTAGTAATAGGGTAGATATCACAAGCAACAGAGGTATGATCGGCTCATTACTTTACTTAACTGCAAGGAGACTAGATCATATATTTGCCACATGCTTGTGTGTTAGGTTTCAGGCTGACCCTAAGAAATCACATCTTATAGCTGGTAAACATATTTTTAGGTAACTTAAGGGAAGTCCGAACCTTAGAATTTGGTACTCTAAAGATACTTGTTTTGATCTTGTTGGCTATACAGATTCTGATTATGCAGGTTGTAAGATTGATCGAAAGAGTACATCAGGGAGTTGTTAATTCCTTGTTAGAAGATTGGTTTCATGGTATAGCAAGAAGCAATACTCAGTCGCAATGTCAACAGCTGAAGCTGAATATGTTGCTACTGGAAGCTGCTGCACTCAAATATTATGGAAAAGGAACCAACTTCAAGACTATGGACTGTTGTTGAGCAAAATTCCTATATTCTGTGAAAACAAAAGCGCCATAGCAATCACAAACAATTATGTTCAACACTCGAGAACCAAGCACATTGATATCATGTATCATTTCATTAGAGAGCATGTCATGAATGGTACTGTAGAGTTACACTTTGTACCTATATAATAACAAATTGCAGACATTTTCACTAAAACACTGGATGAAGTCACCTTCACTAGACTGGTTTGTAAACTTGGGATGTTAAATGTTTAGATCTTATCTGCAATTTGGTGTTAATAAGTTCATAAATATTTAATCTTCAATATTAAAAGGATTTGTGGAGTTATTTGAACATCCAGAAAATAACATTTTAATTGACAATTGATTAATTGCCCTGATTATATCTTGATATATTTATTTAGTAATTAATTAAGTGTGAATTAAAATTATTTAAATACTTATATCTATTTTAATAGATTTTCAGTATTTATTTAATTTTATTTATGTTAATTAATTTATATTATGGATAATAGCAATTAAATGATTTAGTTGCTCCATAAATTAAATTTATTAATGTAAATATGCAACATAATTATTTAAATATATTATTTTATTAATATCAGTCAATGATATTTTAATTAAACCATTTATTATAATAATTGTGATATTATCAATTTGTGTGATACAGTCTTATGGATTAAGTTTTGATTATTTTGTCTTAACGATAAGTATAAATTAAATTAGAATTAAGAAGTCACTAATTAACTTAGAAATCCTCCCTTAGGTTAATCCAAGAGACGGTCAACGAGAAGAAAGTCAAACAGGGTCAAACTACTTTTATAAACGAAACCAAATAATTTTCTCTCTACATATATTTAGATAAGATTTATCAAAATAATGATAAAATCAAATCTAATTTATATATGTTATATTGTTGAGGCAAAGACTGAAGATGAACAAATATACTATTTTTAACACTGCTTTTACGAGAGAGAAAATGTGTTATCCATTCCAAAGAATGTTTGTTTTAATGGTTTTCAAGGGAATATATTCTCAATATATTTTCTAAATATATTTGTTCAATTTATATTCAACAAATATTTTATTGGGTCCCGAAGTATCGTAGAAGGGTGGTTGAATATGATACTCACTAAATTAAAAAATTATTTTGAATCTTTTGCGGATAAATAATTTAGAGTTCGGTTAGTGGGTTCGAGTTCATGAGGTGAATAGTGTTTAGGAGGCTGTCTTACTAATTTTCTGTATTTATGAATAAACAATAAAGTTCTAGAAAATTAGCAAGTAATTACACGAGACAGGTTTCCAGGAATATATCTTTCATATATAAACCTAGAGGGGTGCTACACTCAGTTAAAAATATAACTGATTTCCAAAGAACAAATTAGTTCTTTGCTTCTACAAAAATATATAAGCCAAATCCTACACAATATTTGTATCTATAATTTTGTCTAAGGATTTAACTATCAGGAGTATTTTATAATGTCCCTTAAAATATTACAAGGTTTATCCGGCCATTAGCAAAAGACTCCGGTAAGGAGTAATGGATATAACTTTGATTTGTTTTGACCCCTTTGTATATTATTTGTCGTGTTCTTCTCCAACACTTGATTGGAAGAGACGAACCAGAACATTCTTCAAAATGAGCACTTCATTTTGTTTATATGGTGTAGACTTTTCAAATCAATTAAAATTGATTTGTTCTTTACAATTCTAAATCCTTTGTTGCGCCTATATGTATTCTTTTGTTAAGCCTCAACTCCATTCACCTTGTGTAGGCTCCACCAAGCTATATATATCAAGTTTTGTTGCGCCTTAGTCTTCCTTTTGGCTTCAAGACACATTTTTGTTGCACCTGCACTAGGAGTGCCTTGTATAGGCGCCATAAAAGCCTTCGATTACTTGGAACTTATTTCCTTGCGCCTCCTGTCAAGGTTTGTTGCGCCTATACTCTTATTTCCTAGTATAGGCGCCATAAAACTTGTACTTAAGCTTTTGTTGCGTCAAAAACTAATTCCTTGACTTGGAATAGTTTTGTTGCGCCTCCTTAGGGTGGGAACAATCAAAACTGATATACTTTGCCTTAGACAAATTCATGAAGCCCTTGAGGTACAAAGCACTTGAATTTAAATCTTCTAGCTTGATCAACTGTAATTCTTCTGATAAATTAAAGTAATTCTGTTCTTGTTGTGTTGACGCTTAGTGCACTGGTCTGGTTCACAAAAGACTAACACTAAATTAAATTCTCTTGACTTCTATTCTTTTTCAGCTGATTAACCTTGGACTGTTAAATTGCTTCAAACACTGACTGTTGATAAACACTGTACTTTCACTAGAATCTTTTCTGGTACTTAGACAACGTCTCTTTTATTATCACAATCTTGAATACTTCATTCTTTGTTCTTCACTGACACTTGAACATTTAAATGAACTTCTTTCAGTGAGTATAACTTCAAGACTGCAGCTGTCTTCTTTAACCTTTGTCTTTACCCTTCTAGATTCCTATGCTTCGAATATTATCTATCTTCAATCAATGCCGGTACACTGAAATTTTTTAGTAGCACTTTATATTAAATCTTCAACACTTCTGAAACCCTGAAAGTCTTCAACCATTATTATTCACTGAGTCGTGAACATATTAATGTACTTCTTTCAATGACCTGTAGTAGACTTTAAAACTTCTTCTAATGTCTTGATTCACTATATCTGCCTTGTCTTCATTTCTTCCTGATTTCTATGTAGGCGTACAATTATTTACTTGTCCTGTTCTAGTGTTGGGTTATAACAATTACTATTCATAGAATGTGATTCTTTTTCTTTTTCTTGTCTAAATTCTCCCCCTAAGGATAATAACTTCTCCTAAGGATACGAAGATAAGACTTTATTAACGAGATGATGATCATGTTGGGTGATAGTGGGGCAGGGGAGTATGCTGTTGGGCCCTCCTTGACAACTCATCAACGAGATGATGAAAACCCCAGTGATATGGGAGGACAGACTCTGATGGATGCTCATGAAGTGATTTCCCAATCTATTCTATCAGAGTCTATCCACCTTGAGG
>QRFB01004424.1:0-44295 GCA_008931105.1 Oenanthe javanica
AACTTATTCTGAAATGGATTCTTACCTGTGCAAAGCCTGGTCATCGGATAATTTTCCTTTAGCTCTAAACCAGAACCTTAGTCTGCAACCCAGAAATTCAATGAGACATCACATCTTTTGTACAGCATTTATTCATAAAAAGAAAATTGCATTGCCTTTTTAGTATTTCTAAAAGAGAAATTACAAACTCTAGAAAAAGCAAGCATTACCTTGGAGGAGATTTTGTCATATTAGTACCAGTACTAGGTTCGCAAAACCGTATATCTATTGGCCATGGTACAAATTTCTTAGAGGCAACTTTCGTCCGGTAAGTCCTGTTACAAGTGATTGTTAGGATTGCCAAAAGCAAATATAAATTAGGAGGATAGAGTTTTGCTTTGATATATTTTTCATATATTTTAATAAAAATAAAACCTTCCTTTTGGGGAAAATAAACTCATTTGAGTATGTGTACATGAAAAAAATTCACAATGCTGCAGGTCCCGAATTACAAGTACTAAATCTTTAAGATAAGACTTCACCTGCATTGGAAGATCTTAGACTACAACTTTTTCATTTTGTTTCAAGTCTCATATATACAAATTTAATCATTTCTCGACCCATAGCTTTCACGTTATGACAAGTGTTTTTACTCCTCAAATTCAAATATTATCCTTATAGCACACAAATACAGGTGTAGGATGAAATGTATACTTGTAGTCCTAGGATCCTAACTTTTTGCTGCGAAAATACATAGACCTAAGATATGGGATAACGGAAAGTATAAATATGTTAGGATCGCATTTAGGCAGATAGCATCTTCCATGTGTATCTAAGGAATCGGGTACAACAGAGGAAGTATCATCTATACATATTAATTTCTTTACATTTGCAGATCCACTAAAGATAGATTACCATCCAAATCTAGGGAGCCATTGTTTTCATCAAACTACTATCCTAAAAGTTATTGCTGACTAGCACCTTATGCACTTAAATGCACAGTAAAAGTGTAAAACTAGGAAATAGTTACAAGATGCTCATCAAAATGATAATATATCATAATTAGATAGTGTGTTTGAAGCTCAAGTGACTCGAACAATAGATGCATATTCCAAATCAAATCCAGCTACCAAAGTTTTTGACTAATACTTGACTAATGCGTTCAATCTTATATAATACAGGAGAAAGTAGGAAAGGTGATATTCTTCAAAATTGACTAATACATGTATTTAAATTTCTAGGACAGGAACTCGTAAATGTAATCTTGGACAGACCACGTTGACATAATAAATACAACTGCTCTCTTGCATGGGATAAGAAATACAGTAGTGAACTTCAATCAATAAATTTTGCTACAAATACAATGGCTCACAATTATACAATATAGGACAAAAAGGTGACCCAGAAGGCCAGAAAGATCTACATGGAACTGATATCATTACTTGGGAAGCCGAGGATCAGTTAAGCGCCTATCCCGCAGCTCTTCCATTGACAAAAGCTACATTAGATAAATTTAATAGATACTCATATAACACACTTGTTTATTAAATTAGAAAAAAAATTAGTTGATACACGTAAAGAAATTTCAGTTACCGTTTCTGGATCAGGCAAGAACGACGGCATTGTTGGTAACTGGTGATCAAATGACTGTTCATCTTTCTGCAGCAATAGTTTTACATGGTATTATTTGAGATATTAGTTTTTCTTCTGCAATTATCTCTTGTGATTAAATTTTTTTAATAGATGTTTATGAAAGCTCAAAAAAGAGAACAAACATGCAATAACAGTGTTAATCATAAGATAATTTAGGGAACAGTAATTGTGTTATAATCCTTGGGAATGTAACTTCAAAATTATATTCCGCATAAACAAGGATAGTCATAGAATAATACTCTCTCTAACAGTAGTCAAAAATAGAATAATCACAGAACTGGCAATTTTAATAAATAATTTAAGTAGTTCAGCCAAATTTTTTGTGAACAATTTTAAGTGGGTCAGCAAACAATAGAGGCTTTCTGCCTGTCCTAAACTATGTTCACACACAATTTCAGACCATGTAACGGGTACAAATGTATGAACATAAAAGTGGAAACCAAGCTAGTGCTGCTTCAATAGACCAAAATTTTTACCTTAACCATCCTTCTTTCTAGATGATTGGGCATAAAATAAGAATACAGCAAAAGGGAATCTATCTATCTATACTCTTACTCTTTATTAATAACTGAAACCTCCTTTTAATGGTACCATATAATACCAAATTTTCTCAATAATTTTCTTTCCCTCTCTTTTCTATATCATATACAAAACTCAAAAATTCAAATGAGCGGTTAAACATGTCTGAAATGATGCAAGCAATGAGAATATGACTTTTCCCTTTTGTATTGCCTCTACCCTTCTTGTAGCGAAACTTTTCCCATCACGTACGCGGTCTACTTGATAAATAATTGGAACTGCAAAATAGGAATTAACCATATCAGTAAATCTCCACCTTTTGATTATTATTTATAAACAATGATTAATCAACATGCAAAAGACATCTATGGACAGCAAATACTTTTTCTTTAATACCTTTTTAAGTTATTAACATATTTAAAAGAACGCAAGGCTACATACAGTAGCTCTTTCAGACTTTCACAATCCATGAACTGAACTATCGGTAGTCATGCAGAGTTCACTTCATATCTAACACAGACAAATAAAGAACTGCTACCTAGCGGCATTTCATAGTCTTTTAGTAGTTATTGAAAACATATTTTATCATCAAAGCTTTAATGCTATTGACAAACAACCACAGTCAGTTGGCAAATCGATAGCCTAAGACCAATAGGCCACAGAGAAGCCAATAATTTAATATTTTTGGAGCTTGTAATACTCAAGATCAGCACCAATAAAGGAGATGCAGAAGAAGATATTGCAAGTGGACACAAACGGAAGTGTGCACATAAGCAAGAGAAATACATTTCAGACTGACAAAATTGCTTTCTTTTGTAGTCCTGTTTTAGTTATTTCTATTGTAAGGCCGATTTATATTAATACAAGTGGTCTCCTATGAGCATGTGAAATTAAGTCTTGATGCAGTACTCCACCCCTTGTATCCCTTAAATCAGTTGATGCAGATTCTAAGTAGAGTAGGTTAATATCCTAGCTCAGAAATCCGGATTGTGCTTTATGGGAACCCTTTAAGGTATACCAAGAATAATCAATTAGGTAATGGACACTGGATGCTGACCTTCAACGTGTTTCATAATATGGCACATGTCTGCATTTTAGATGTATTAAAAAATGATAACTAATTCTGGANAAAAAATGATAACTAAATCTGGAAAAACTTATTGGCTCTAAATAATTTTATGCACTCATGTCATACCTATGACGTCATCGTCAAGAGGAAAGTTACAAACAGATACAAAAGCCAAAAGGTATATAACTGAACATTGTTCCCTTTTTCCGTTTAATAGATACGGACAAACTTACTATCCAGATCCCCAATAAGTATAAAGTAAGCATGCAGACTATGAACATTTTTAAGGCAGTCAACAGTTTTTATTGCTGCAGCCAGAGCCTGCAAAGGCAAAGTTAAGAATGCAAGTGAGCTGAAGAACTTCGTAATTGATTTTATATCTAGCTTTAGAAGTTATTAGAAAACATATAAGTTATCAAGTATATAGAAATTTCTAGTATAAATACTTGGAATACTTAAGATTTTTCATTGATTACACAACAAATTTCTTTCTTGTTTAATTTTAGAATTAGCACCTCATATTTCTTTAATACAAACATTTATTTTACGCCATATGTTTAAAATCACGTCTTGTTATCAAAATGGACAACAGAAAGTAATTAGAATAAACTGAGACGACATGCCTGTCCGATGAATTGTCCTCCAAACACTTTCCCAAAACTCGGAGTATCCGGCAAGGTGATGCCCATGAAAATGTTCACCTTCAGACCAACAAAGTTATAAAACAGAGAGTTCTATACATTGATATCAAGTATAGGTCAGCATGCGCATACAAGTAAAATGTATTCAACCAAAAAGTAACAGCTTCCAAATATCTCATGCAATGAAGAAACAAGTCAACAGAAGATGAGAACAAAGATACATACTTCTACAGGTTCGAGGTGCAATATTTTCTCAACAACTGGGCATGCCTCAGATGCTTGATCTCCATTCCATATTGATTTGTTTGCAGTAAATTGGAGTGCTCACGTGGCAAAACCAAGCAGGTCAGCTATCAGCATAGACAAGACATTTTAAGATCATTATTTTTTCTTCTAGGGAGTGTCGAACAAGTTTAAGATTAGGTATTGCAATCATTAAGAAAACCTGAAGTACCTTGGTCAACGCAATCACATCTGCATGCACAGAAGATGCTTCCATACCTAAAAATCAGTAATCTATTAATCTTCGTAATCACAGGCTTATGGCATCCCCACGAGATTCATATATCTATTTAGTACAGTATAGAATGTAAAACATTGAAAAAAACAAAAATCTTATTGTGGTAATTATTGGACAAGGCTTCAACAGTAAATTAGCAAGAAACCTCAAATTCAATATCTTGCTCTTGTGCCTATGTTTTTTTTTCAGTTTTTGTTCTGTTAAAGCCATGTGTCTTTAGAGATCTTTGGAGTTCTGACAAGATCTGCGTACATCTTAACCTCTCCAAACCATGCCCTACAAGCAGGATTCACTAGGTATGTTTGGGTTGGTTTTTCTCCTCAAGCCTTCATTGTGCGCTTAATGACAATTTGTAAATGGCAACCAAAAAGTGTAGTTATAATACGAGTGCAAAGAGGGTAAGGAATTATGTAGTTCATACCATTAAATGGTGCCTGCTTATTAGCCTATAAATCTAATACAAATGTCATTTTGAAATATTATATAGCAAAGTGATGCATATAATCAATTGTTCAAGCTTTATAGCGACTACTAAACTAAGATTATCTGAAAACCGTCTAACCAAGAAGTTCAAACGATGGGACGAAGAGGTACTGAAGGATATTTGTAATGAAAATGATGTGCAGTTGATCAAGAGTATACCTATTCCAACTCAGAACAAGGACTTGTGGTTCTGGAACTTGGAGAAATCAGGTATGTTCTCTGTAAAAAGTTGTTATCGAGCATTGCAGGGTGTGCAACAATGGGTACATGCATCTTTCTGGCAAAAAATCTGGAAATTGGAATTACCAGGCAAGGTGATTAATTTTATTTGGCAAGTTTGTCGTGGTTGTTTGCCAACTGCTGTAGCTTTGGTTATTAAGCGTGTCCAGATTAATATTAAGTGCCCATGGTGCTTAGTAAAGAACAAAGATGCAACTCATGTCCTTTTTTATTGCTCTTTTGCACGGACGGTATGGACTAATGTGGGTCTGAATGAAGTTAGTACGATGGGGTATGAGGGTAATATTACAGAAATAATTCACCAGCTTGCGGAGAATTGTCCACGGGATACTTTTGCTTTGATTTTAATGGTATGTTGGAACCTCTGGAGTCGCAGAAATAGGTGGGTATGGGATAAAGTGAGTGTATCGAAGTTTGGTGTTCAATCAAATGCAATGAGTATGTTGCACGAATGGCGACAAAGGTCTGTAGAAGGCAAGAATCACATGGTAGCGACAACTAGGAGCTCGACAAGATGGCATCGACCACAGCAGGGATGGATCAAAGTAAACACGGATGCTGCTGTGTTTATGGAGTGGGGCAGTACTGGTGTTGGGGGTGTGATTAGAGATGATCGTGGCGAATTTATACGGGCGCGTAATCAGAAAATGCAGGTGCTATACAGTCCCAGAGAAGTCGAAGCACTTGGCCTTAAGGAAGCTTTATCATGGGTTAAAGACGGGCTACAAACGTTGTGTGTTTGAAACGGATGCGAAAGAGCTTGCAGAGGCGTGCAAAATGCTCAAGGAAATACATATTTTCATTCAATTGTGTTAGATTGTATAGAATTACTTAAGCACTATGATGAAGTGCTAGTTGAGTATGTCCCTAGGTCTGCGAATGTAGTGGCTCATGTGTTAGCACGAGCTACGTATTCTTTGTCAGGGTTGATGCGTTGATCATCGATTCAATTGAATAAAAGCAAGTACTGTTATTTCAAAAAAAAAAAAAAAAAGTTCAAATTCTCAAATGGATCTATCACTAGCACAAAATTAAACTAAAAAATTATTACCACAAGACACACAATTACAAAAATGGCTAGATAATCAGCAAATAATTCATCAAATATTTCAGCCACTTACCACAACCAAAGTAATCATGTCGTTTTAAAATGAACTCAGGACGATTATCATCCACATCATTGACAGAGGACACTTCTGCCTGTTCAGCAATGAAAAAATCACGCAAAGAAAAACTATATGCTAATAATCCATTAACGTGTACAAGTCCAAACCAACTTACTTCCCCTTCAAAAATAAAGTAGATCCTATCACCAGCATCCCCTTCCCTAACAACATGTTCTCCAGGCCCTTTAAACAGAAACACAAATTAATGCATTTATCAAAAACTTTAATTCATTAACTTCATATTACCCGCATATCCCATAAATTATATAAACCTAGATCATATCAAGGAAAATAAGCACATATACCACTTTTCCCTGCTTTACACTGAATCAACCACAGTATTTTTGGAGAAAACAGTTGGAAAATCTTACTGTTGAAAACAAAAACTACCGAAAAAAATAATAAATTAAATTAAATGTATTTGTGGAAAATCTTGAAAAAGGACAAATTTTAACAAAACCCCTTGTATGAAAACATATAGAATGTGGAATGCAGGTGATCCATTTCAGGCATAACAAATAAAATTCGATACGAAAGTCGAAAATCAATTAAAGATGAAATAATTTTTAAAGAAAGTGGGAAAAGTACCGAAATTCTTAAGAGTGACAAGTTGTGCGATTTTGAGAAGCGAGGAACTGGGAAGTCTCTGAAGCAATGACACTCCACTTAACAACTCCATCACTGCACATCCATTCATTACATAAACAAGCATACGTAAAAACATGCACATACATACATGTATCTATCTATCTATCTATCTGTATATATATAATTTAGAGGGGTTAGAGAGGGTGGTGATGAAAATATACCTGATTCTTTATTCATGTTTGCATGGAGATTGAGTAGTATCGTATTCGTAGGATTATTTTTGTTGTAGTATTATTTATAGAGACAAAAATGAAGATATTATTATTACATATATATATTATTTTGTGATGACACCTGAACTGAGCAGGACAGGACTACTTTGTGGTGGGTCACCAGTTTGCCTATTTATAAACCAAGTAGGGATCAAGTATTAACTTGCACTTAAATAAATATAACTTTTGTATTGAAATATATTTTTATAGATATTTGATATTAAATTCTTATACTATTCAGAGTTGATGGTAATATACATATTCTTATATGAATTTATTAAAAAATGGGTAATAATATGATAATAATTAAAAATTAAATATAATAAATAAAATTTTATTTGATATAAATATTTATATAATTTAGACACATAAAACTTACTCTCTTCTAATTGTCTCTTTAACTTTTTACACATATTTTAACGCGCGTAAAAAACATAATTCAATAAATTGTTTTTCAATTATTTGTTTTTCAACAATAGTAGACAATATTGAATGCAATCAACTATTAAAAAATATATAATTTGACCACAAAATTGATAAATTTTATAATTGAACCATTTTTTTACAAAAAAAAACATAATTTAGACCATCAAAGTACAATTAAGTTTTAATCTTAATTCATTAACGCCCACTAAAAAAAATTGATGATATATTATTAGAAAGTAAATAGTTTAACCAACAACAAGTTTTATAATTGAAACATTTTTCTGCAAAAACATTATAGTTCAGGTCATCAAAATACAATTAAGTCAAATAAAAATCATTATATAAATTTGTAAAAGTACAATTAAAAGTTAAAACCCAACATACCCCAGTAACGTAATAATTTCAATTAAATTAAATAATATATATTTTCCATCCCCGTGGGTAAAAACAAAGATACAAATTGAGAGTTTATTAATACTTAGTTTAATTTTATTTTCGATATTTTGTTTAATCATTCTTGTTCCTAAAAACGCAGACGACTTCAACATTCGTGCCACTACACGTCTACACCTATGAAATAATTTAATCTATAATAAACTACTCACATGATTATTGTACATCTCATAACTGTCGCTCCTTGTCCACAAAATTTGATTAATAACTAAAATAGCAAGAATACATATATAGCAATAGTAATAAAGCATTGCAAGAATGTTGGCAGTGCTCATCCAAACAGGACAACGCAATTTCAAAATTGTCACAACCTAAAATATTTAACGGACAGAAACCAAATTCCAACAAAAGATGACTGAATTAAATTCTAAGTTCGGCAAACTCTTGTCAGGAAATCTGAATAAAGTAATGTTGATGGCGCCAAAATTCCAACTCACTTCTTTTTCTCCGTACCACCACCAGCCCTGTCAAAAATGATACCAACCATAAGAGAACCTTCAACCTCAAACCAATACCAACTATAAGAGAACTTTCAACCTCAAACCAATTTAACGGGGAATGACAGAAATAAACCAACGGATGTTACCTCATCTTGCGGAGAACATTGGACATCTCCTCACGCTTCTTTTTTGCCCTCTTGTGGGTGCCCAACTTCCTCTTGGCCACTTTCAGTGCACGCTTATCTTTGCCTACCTTAAGAAGCTCAGTGATTCGTTTCTCATAGGGAGCAAAACCAGCAACTTCCCTGATGAGATTTCTCACGAAATGGGTTCTTTTGCTTGTTTTCTTCACAACAGATATGACATACAATACAGTACAAATTAATCACGCAAATAAGTAAACATACTATGTACATAAATTTAGAATTTAACTCAAAACGACAAGAGAAAACATTTAACATCCAAAAGAAGCATTGAAGTTGCAATATAAAATCAAAGTTACAAAACTTACCCCTTTTCTATCAGAGGGGCGTGGGGCTAATTCTTTCTTTGTTACGATATGCCCTTTATTAAGACCAACAAAGAGTCCCGTGTTTGGCTTCTTAGGAGCCATCACCTGAGACAGAACCATCAAAAAGGTAAACTGTTGTATAAACTAAAGCCGTCAGAACAAAATAAAAGCTTGAACAATTCACAGATCACAAGAACAATACATTTACAGTGTGTGGTGAAAGCAGAATCAAAAGAATCCCCATGGTAAAATGTACCACATATACATATATGTACTCATTTATGGATCATATGTAAGATAATGAAGAGGGTCCTCTTTTAGAATAGAAATAAATATAGAACAATAATATATAAAAGGTAGGCCAAGTCAAAAACCATTTCATCATCATATATTCACATATATATTTCAACATAATGATTTATCATGGAGACCTCCAACCTAAACATCAAATTCAAGCATTGCTGCATAAACATGACAACTCACACTTTATATATATATATATATATATATATATTACATATACTAATTACACGTTACAACTAGTATTGTTAAAAAAAATTTAATCAGGAACTAATTATCGAGACTCCGCATCACTCCAAGGTATTCTGTCTATAACTTTTATTAGCAATTCCAGTTAGTTCAAGTAAGGGATCAAAAGATTAAATAGAAAAAACGGAAAGAAGACCCCATTGCTTTAATTTCGTTCGAAAGGGACATTTTTATTTCGGCAGCCTGGCCTGGTAAGTACCTAGCCAGGACTTTCTTTTTCCAATGAAACTCCAAGGTAACAGTAAAAATCAAATCACTTCAAAAAATCACAAACCTCCCTAAAAAACATATAAAAGGGTTAACAGTAAAATCAAATTTAGCCTCGAAAATTGTTAACATTAAAAAAATCCTTGTACCCAAATAACTATACACGACTTGCACATTTGCAAGCAGCTGAATACAGAAAACACGAGAAATGAAACTGCACTTAATTGACCATTCCTAACATTCAAAACATATCAATCGTGAACACCCTAATTATCAGCACAACAAATGATGAATGCTGATGTAATACTGTAATTAAACACCATATACTCAATTAAATCTTAAAATAAGCAAAAATACAACATCAAATCAATCTAAAAGCATATTAAACAAATAAAAATCGAAACTTTAACGTAAAATTATATGTACCGATCAATACAGCGAGAGATTTTCAGAAATATCCAACTGATAAACCTGTAATTAAGAGAGTAATCAACAGAAAAGGTCAAATTAGATAGAATATACAAGTAATTGAAGCTAGGGTTTTAAGATGTATCGTCACTTACCTTTCGGCGAGCGAAGCCTTTGGAAGAGGAACTAGGGTTTGTTTATTGTGTACTGTTGTGTACTTATATACAGATTGGAAAACCGGGTCGGGTGCAGCAGATGGTTGTAATGGGGATAACGGAAATGTTTGAGGGTCTTTTTGACACTTCAATGTTTTTTTGGTTATATATTCAATTGAACTCAAGAAAATAATCTAATAGATAAAAATTGTTAAATATTTTTGTCAAAGTAATAATTTTTTTATTATTCATTTGTTTTTAAATTTATGACTTACACAAAAATATTTTATTCTTAGATATAAATATTTTAATATAAAATAATGTGAGTGTTTGTTTTCTCTTAAATTATGAAAATAAGTACTCGCTTCCAGAAAAAAAAAACAAGTAGAAGTCTACTTTTTTATTATAAATAAGTACTTATTTTTAAAAACATTAATATTTGGTTTAATTTTCAGAAATAAGTACTTATTTTTTATAAAAAAAAGTGGGTAAATGTATACTTTTTTAAAAAATAAGTACTTATTTTAAAAGTTAATTATATAATTATGTAATTTTTAGAATTTGATTAGTTTCAATTATGATCACATTTTTAGTATTTCAAACTTTTTTTAATTAAATATTTGATCATTTTTAAGTTGGATTAACTAGATAGTTATGTTGTGTTTGGTTGGTTGGTACGAATGAATTATGAATGAATGAAATGATATTTCAACTATATTATGGATGAATTTTTAAAAATTTCATTTTTCTCCATTTAATTCCTAACAATCTAAATTAAAATTCTAACCCCCAATTTGAGATGAAATGCTTCATTTTATCTCGCATATATTTTCTTTCCAATTTTTATCAAAAAAAATTTGCACTCACCCATTTTTTTTCAAACCTTCCATCCTAATCATATAATTTATTTTTTTTACTCATTTCATTCCATTCTCTCCAACCAAACACAACATTAGATTATTATCGAATTGAATTATATTAAATCGTTTTCAATTCAAATTGCTTCAATTTCAAAAAGAATTTAAATTAGACTCATATTTTTAGGGAATATCTTCGATTTATTTTAAAAAAAATTAATATTAATATATTCTAGAGATTAATCAGAAAGAAAAAAAGTGGTTAAATATTAATATATTCTAAATATTACGCCCGGTAACTTCTTACTGTGAAGTATTTGTACTCCAGCACTCCACTAGTCCACTTTCACGGCCTCGGTAATAAATTATAGAGACGTGGACAAGAAATTCACGTTTCTCCTAAAAAAGTTACTCCTATCCATCTACCCAATGGACACACACACACACACCCCTACTGGTCGAGGGAATCTAAGGGGTATTTTCTCGAGTAGATTCTTGAACTAGGGGTCCCAAAAAAACATGGGTATTGACTTCTTTCTCCAAATTTCCAGGTAATTTTGTGTCTTCTTCCCAATTTTAATTCTTGCAATCATTTTAATGGTGTCTTTAGTTCATCATATAGGGTCTTACTCACACTTCACATTTGCTTTTCTATTAAATTTTATTTACTTTTAGATATCTCTTTGTGTATGTACTGTATATTACAATGATGCACAGGTGTTAAATCTTGTTTGATGTCTTTTTACTGTTGTTTCTCACCAGCAGTCAAGTTTAAATGGAACCCTCATTTGGGTTTGCTCAAATTTACAGTATTAGGTGATATTTCATATTCAAGAGCCTAAAAAATAGGGAAAAATTGAAACTTTATGTTTTGCACTTTTATCAGTTCTTAGAGTTCTGTCTCTTTTGTAATGTGTTTTTGAATTGTATATATCAGGGTGATCTGCATAAGTTGTTTTACTACCTTTGAGGTTTCTTGATTCGAAGTTAGCTGAGTTTGTGTTTTTTTAGCAAAAAAAAAACACTACTGGAATTCTTGTAAGGCCATTTACTAGTTGATGCTTTCTTCTATTTCGATAAGTCACTTCGGGTTAGTAAATTACTCTCTTATTCTGAAAACTCTACAGTTGTTTGATATCCAAGCCACGGAGAACTTTGGAAAATCAACCTTCTTTCCATTTTGTATTGTAATTTCATACCTGTCTTGATTTTGAGTTTTAACATAGTATGATTATAAAGTAGGCATCGATGTCAGGCCTATGTTGCATTCCTATTCTTGAATGTGTATATTGTTTGGCGTGTGCTCGTTGGGTGTGGAAAAAATTACTCTATACTGCTGGTCAAGAAAGTGAAAACTGGGGTCTTGCCACTGCTACTGAATTTGAGCCCATACCACGGATATGCCGATTTATTCAAGCAGTTTATGAAGATGACCTCGGAAATCCGATTTGGGCTCCTCCTGGCGGCTATGGAATGAATCCAGACTGGGTTGTTTTGAAGAAAGATTACGATGAAACAGATGGGCAGGTATCTCCGTACATGATTTACCTTGATCATGAAAGGGCTGACATAATACTAGCAGTTAGGGGGTTACACATGGCAAAGGAAGGTGATTACTTGGTTCTGCTTGATAACAAGCTTGGGCAGACTTATTTTGACGGTGGGTATGTTCACAATGGGCTACTAAGAGCTGCTGAGTGGGTTTTTGCAGCAGAGATTGAAAATCTTAAAGAATTAGTCGCAAAACATCCAAATTACACTTTGACACTTGCTGGGCATTCTTTAGGGGCGGGAGTTGTGACATTGTTAACAATTCTAGTGATAAAGAATGTGGAGAAACTTGGTAATATCAAAAGGAATCGGATTAGATGCTTTGCATATGCACCTGCTAGGAGTATGTCACTAAACTTGGCTGTGAGATATGCAGATGTGATTAATTCAATTGTGCTTCAGGTAAAGTCATAATATTCAGTCCTTTAAGCCGGCCTTGACTTGGTGTCTATACTTGACTTAGTTCTACTGTTCCCTCTTGCTGCAATCCCTCTCCAATATGATGTTTCTTTATCCTCCATAGTTCTGGTTTAGATCTTAGGGTAATTTATGATTTGTTATAATGTCTGCCTAAACTACAGTGTTGATAACAAACATCTGTTTAGTGTATTGGTCGCATGGTAAATATCTAAACATACCCCATCTCGCTGTTGGAATTCTACCCTTCCAAGAGGGAACAATAACATCTATGTTCATTAGTAAAATGGTCTATATGTATTTAGTTTTTCTAGTAGTTGCTTAAATCATTTCTCCATTATATTTTATACATTAAATATTTCTTTCTGTGTAATCATTTCTGGGTCCATTCTAACATTTTATATTAAATGAACCAGGATGATTTTTTACCTCGAACAACAACGGCCTCTGAAGTACTGCTCAAGTCTATTTTCTGGTAATAGAATGAATCAGTTGATCAGCATTCTGTGCTTTTTTGGGTTTATTGGTTTACAAATAGTAGCAACATCAGAAAATATTAATTTCATATGTCGAAAAAGCTGATAAAAATCTTAGGGTTAGTAAAGTCATGCCTCCCAGTTCTCAGGACATTCCTTCCCTTTTGCTACTCGGGGGGGGGGGGGGGNGACAAGTGGAATATGTTATAGTTTATATACTTTATAAGTATGGGGGGGGGGGGGGGGGGGGGGGGGGGGGGGAGTTGATTTTTAGAACTCATAGTTTGTGATTGAATGCAACACAATGAATTGGTTAATTCCTCTTAGATGATCGAATGCCATGTGGCCCATGCGATGAAGTGGAAATCATCTCGATTTGAAGCTTATATTTATAAAACCCCTAAATTAACCCTTTTATTTTTATTGTTTATTCAATAAGCCGTCTTAAAAAAAGATACATGTTTAATATCTATTAAAGTGTAGTACCTGCTAAAGCAATGCAAATGTTAGTAAGTTTCATCAAAGGACTGACACATATTTAGTTAATTAAAGATCCATATTGCATATTTGCATCTACTATGTTAGCCATGTAGTAACACTTGATTATCTCTGTTGAACAGTCTTCCATGTTTATTATGTGTAATGTGTTTAAAGGACACATGCACTTCAGAAGAGAAGAGGCTTAAAGATCCTAGGCGGCTATTTGCACCTGGTCGCCTCTACCACATCATTGTAAGAAAACCATTCAGGTACTCATTATTCTTGTATCAGGTTAAATTCTTATATATATTTGGTGACTTGACGAGGGAGTTTGTTTCTTTAGAATTTGGAGCAGTCAGTAGCCAAGTGAGAATTGATGATCTCCTGTATCATTATAAATAATAATTAGATAGATAACTTATTATCTATAAAGAGTGCTTTACTCTGGGAGATTTTGAAATTACTGAAATTGTGAGAATTATTTTAATTTTTTCATTTTATTGGATCTTATATCCTGAGAATGGATCCGTAAAACTATCCCAAGGACCGAACTAATATTTGCTTTTCAAAACAGATAGACTAAACTTCAACAGTCTGTTAATGTTAGGAAATCTGTCCTTATCTTGTTGCAACTATCAGATAACCCCAGTAATCGAAGAAAGCTTATTTCAATGGAATAGAAGGCAAAAGAAATTCTGCCTATAGTTCAACTAAAGCTCAAGATTCAGTATTTTAGATGTTAGATGTCCTGGCTTATTTGACGTAAGAACTCATGTTAGTTTTGGTGCAGGTGTGGAACAATTCCCCCAGTTGTAAGGACAGCTGTACCTGTGGATGGGAGGTTTGAGCACATAGCTATTTCCTGCAATATGTTGTCTGACCATAGCATCATTTTGATAGAGAGAGAATCCCAAAGGGCAATTGATGTAAGCTTTATGCTTTTCCATTTGCTGATATTTCACCACTTTGGTAGCAATTAAATATATAGGCATTAAAGACAATTTCCATTATATCAGTCGATATCTTATTTCTGGGTCCAATTTCAAACAACACTTGCTATATGGTTATATTTCTTGTAAAGAAAGGTTGAAACAGTGAAGCCTCTGGATGAGCTTTAGGATATAAGCATACAGTATGCTTCTTATTACCGGAAGGCATAGATAAGTTCGACTTTATACTTGTCATACCCTCTGCCTTCACAAAACACTGATATTATTAATGACTATTTGGTCTCTAAACACAAAAATGTATAATTCACATCGAAGTCATTCATGCCTTAAATTGTCAGTGAGAGTTTTATATTTCTCTCATATTTATATCCTAGGTAATGTTAGAAGATGATCGGATTATGGATATACCACCAAAGCAAAGAATGGAGAGGAGTTCATCTTTAGCCAAAGAACATATTGAGGAGCACAGAGAAGCATTGAGGAGAGCTGCTGCCTTAGATATTCCACAAGCTTACTCACCTTCCACATATGGAACCTTCTTTGAAAATGAGCATACAGAAAATGCTGACAGTTTCCCTGGAGAAACCTCTCTATCTTCCAAGAGCAAGAAAAGCTGGAGCGAACTAGCAGGGCGTCTTTTTGACACAGATGAGTATGGTCATTCAGTTCTGAAGCCATAGACTACAAAAATTTTAGGATCAGATAAAATAACGGTTGAAAGCAATCATATTGGCTCCCGCGCTAGAAATTTTTGATCGTGTAATCAATGACTTGTACAAGTTTAATGTATAGAAAAGGTTGATCACTTGTATGGTACATAAAGAGTGATGTTCTATTATTATTGCTCTTTACATGATTGGAAAGAAAAGTTAAAGATCTACTTGGTGTTTTGCATTTTCAAGATTTATTCCATTATTTTCATTTTAATTGCAGTAAATAATAAATAGAATCAGAACATAAAAAACTGGGCAGCAAGTATAAGTTAGTAGAATATGCAAGGAGGTATTGTTAACTACATGAAACAGCAGCTACTATCGATTCGTAAACATTTAAAACTAAGGATTCTCAAGTGTCAGGATTATATGGACTTGATGATATATATACTATAAACATGGACAGAGTTTCATAAACTAATATAATAGTTTGTATTCGATCAATACTCATAACTTAAATTTAAACATCAGTCAATGATCCGCTCTTCAACATCAAGGGAAATAATGGCTTATAAGGCAAAGAGGACTTGAAAGCTTCAATCTTTGGCTTGCATTTCGAACTATCCTCTTTGTTTTCCTCCATACATTTCTTCAAAGCTTCATCCTTTTCATTCCCAGAAGTTGTACTCTTGGCTTCGTCTGTTGCAGCATTTTCTTTTTTCTCTGTCTCCATTTTTACAATTCCGAAGAAAGGGCTTAATTTTCTTAGCAAACTACCTGCAGAAAACCAAANTTGGCTTTGTCTGTTGCAGCATTTTCTTTTTTCAGTATCTCCATTTTTACAATTCCGAAGGGTTTAATTTTCTTAGCAAACAACCTGCAGAAAACCAAAAAATAACCATAAATACTTTATGTATTAAAAATATAACAATTTATACACACATACACACACAGTACCTACAATGATAATGGACATTCAATAATTTGATGGACTTCGAGAATTGGCACCGTTATACACATAGGAAAACTATATAATGCCCTAAAGAGTTGTAAATCATATTTAGTCATATTGGGTCTTTTTTTTTTTAAAGCAAAGAAATATTACTCTCTTTCCATTATGCCGTTACACATGCATCTTGCATGCAATTTAACATCTGTTTTACATGTATCTTGCATGAATGTAAAAACTACGATGAGTAATGTAATATTTAAAATTTATCTTTAAGCACCGTTAACATGGGACCGGTCAAACATATAATGGTCAAACCGTCATTGCAATGATTTTTTGCTCAATGTCAACGATATTTTGTTTGCACATTCCAAAATATTGTACTGATAAAATTCATATAAATATACACTATGTATATAGTTGATATTTAGGCACAATTTTAGCCTTTTTGTAGTTGTAAAAAAGACAACATTCAGCAGACTACTAATTTTCGAAATGAGAAAAAAGAGAAGTACATTTAAAAGATATTACATCTTCAGGCGGGTTTCCTTGCATGATTTGAATAGCCAGTCACGCATAGAGACATTACACGAGCTGATGGCCAGTGGAAAGGAAAATTCGGTTCAAGTTTATGGACAAATACTAGTGATAAGCACATATATTGACCTAGCATCAGGATGAAGTTTTGAAGCAGGAGAAAACTATAGAGATGAAACTTCCAGGTTCGGAATTAAGTTCATGAAAAAAGACTAACAATGTACGTGCAGACAAGGACTCACCTTCAACAAGAGGATGACGAGATGACTCCACTTCTGGAGAAAACCCAAATCATACTGCAATCCACAATGAGGATCGCGGTATGTGTGAGGCACTAAGGTGAAGGTAGCAACATGGTTCATCTGAATTCTGAGTTTTGTTGACGCTGAAGGTATTCTTATTGTGTATACCTTTTACAGATATCAATGCAAGACTTTCAGTAGCCTAAAAACAAATATAAAATAAAGAATATAATTCAATATTACTGCTCAATTAGTCTATATCTTACAAGTTACAATGAGGGGTATATAAACAGCTGACTATTCTAATTTCTTCCTTTAAAACAAAATTTTCTGAAGTTCATGACAATACTAGTACATACTTCAATTAGAAGTAACTACTAAATCTAGCAAACTTGTTCAATTTAGCCATCTCAAAAAGTGAAATCAATGCCGATATAGCCATCTCAGAGGGCGAATTTGGGCGCATTAGGTTTCTTCCACAATATACATGGATGCATTTACCCTACAAAGAGAAATTTCCATGCTGAACTGGTAAGGATGTACTTGGATAACGATGATGGTGAACCAACAGCTCATATGGAGATAATTGGACCAACTAAATGGATAGGAGAGAATTACCTCCATATATACAAAATTACAAATCTCTGAACTGCAACTATAACACCATGTCCAAAGACTGATCTGGGGTTAGTAGTCGAGCAAGGTCCAAGAGGCAGGTTGTGGTTGTGGCACTAGCGTAGAAAATCTTCAGGTTCTTTCCACAGCATCAAATGCTTCTAAAGCTTCTTTCCTCGTCATCTGACAGGAGGAATTTGCATGTAGGCATCTGAAGCTCATAACACCTATCAGTGGCTTGCTCGTTTAAGGGACTGATAAACCAAGAATAAATGTAATTCTTGTATCAGCTGTCCTCGTCCACCGAACCAATGTAAGTGAGGTCCATCCGTCTCACCCTAACATCCCCCATAAGCCAGGTGGACGACTTCGCTTGGTCACTACCGCCAATTACTAGAGTGTTGCTTGATGATGAGCCCGATTCTGTTCCTTCTTCCAAAAGATACCACGGATCTATTTCCATGCCACAATCCTGTTGCAATGCAGAAGGCTTGCTCTTTCCTGCCCCATGAGTGGTGCCCCGGGGTGAAGCAACTGGATTTCTCTGGGCCAGATTTATATTTCCAGGAAGGAGTTCAGATATCGAGATGCAGGGTTGTAAAGCAGCAAGGGCGGAAGCAGAGATAAATGGCAGTTGGCATGAGATGGAACAGCGGAAAGAAGGAAAAAGAACTGGTAGTGCTGTTTGAATACGCCAACGGATTGTGTCGGGCAATGTCATACAATCCAAGTCATTCTGCACATACAAAAATATATAAATATGTGACGATGGATTAGATCATCTCAAGGACAACATTGGGTGAATGTTGTGATACCTAATATACATACACACATACATATATGCCTATATGGTAAATACAACATTAAAAGGTAAACTTAGAGTGACAACAAGTGGAAGCAAAACAAAAATTCCCCAGGCTTCTTATCGAAGCTAAGGCAAACTCCCAGGTGACATTTATACCAGGTTAACTATGCTACTTGCGCTTTTATGGTGACTAAAACCATCTATAGTGATAGAAATCAAACAGAACTACAGTAAAGTTTGTTTCCTGTTACATATATTAGTCTGGCACATTCTCAAAGTGTGAACAGCATTGTGAAAGGACATAGCCTCTACCACTCAATTATATAAATGAATGCCTCAAATTTTTTATGCAAAATACATAAGCAAGCTTTAAAAGCTCTCCACAGAGTAGAAAGGATTAGAAAAGTATATAAATAGTCAAAATTCTCTTGGAACTCATATAATACAATGGCATTAATTTTAAAACACGACACTACTATAGCCAAGTTCCACACACAGTGAAAACAATGTCAGAGGAGGAGGATCATAGTACCATACACCAATATCATGACCCCAAGACCTCAAATATCACTTGCAATAAACAAAATAAGGTAAGAATCATCTTCCTCCCTGAGGGTGCATAGAATAAGCAGGGAAGAAAGAGAGGGGAGGGGGTACCACTACTTCATATATCTTTACTCAAAACAGAAAAATTGGGAGAGATTTCTCCCAAAGGAAGTTCCTCTTTCTTCTCTCCTCCCTAAACTAAACAGTCTAAACCAACAAAATAGGGTGCTCACAACTGTAATCCCGAATAATATAGGACAGTAATAAAATAACACTAGAAAATAGGTCAACATATATCATACCTGCAAATTCTGTGCCACTTGCTGATCAAAGACAGTGAAGCCCCTGATGGATTTGGTGGTCCTAGCCTAGGGAAACAAAATCACACAGTATTAAAGGATAATTATCTTATAGCTAACTTCTAAGGCCTTTTGATAAGACCTCATTTAGTCGAGATACTAATAGACAATTCCGCGGGACAAATGGAATTAGATATAGATGGGCCCCATTTTGTCAATAATAAAACCAGTTAAAGAGATCAGTAAATAGGCGGTCGAAATTACCGTGAATTTAGTGTTTCTTTCTCACATCTTAATTTGTATGGATTAACCAGTATTTGCCGCCTGCCAGAACAAATCTACTGTTACAAACCACTTTCTATAACTGATTTGGTTTTCTATCAAAATTGAGTACATCTATATGGAGATTTAATGGTTTGTGACTTTGTGTGAACACTGCACAAACAACACAGCTCCAAATAAAAAGACCCCTTTACAAGAATACGAACAAATATGACCATTATATACATAAGGACAATAATTCCAGACACTTGGAACAAGAAAAAGGAGGAAGACATTAACCTTGAATTCAGAGGAAAATTTGAGGTTGAAGAAGCCTCAGATCGGGATGAATCCTTGGATGATCTCCCACCAATGGCATTGTTATTAACAGCACTAGTGGTGCTGGTTGCATGATACCTTTGCATTTCCACAAACTACCACCTGCATACTGCCACCAGCATTGAACTACAACTCAAATGAGACTGCATAGAAGTTGACAAACAGGATCAAATAATCTCACATACAATATACCTACGCATTTATGTAATCAGATTATGAAGCAAAATGACAATATACTTGTATATATCAAGCATAATGCTCATGCTTACTAATAATTCTACAAATAAAAAAGTATGTGTATTGCTCAGTTACATAGTCACTTGCAACTGACAATTCTAATAACCTTAGGAGTTAAACTCACGTAAATCAAAAACTTATTTTGTTAGAAATATGTCTCAGCCTAAGAACAGTAAATGCTAGAGAAATATGACAAGGTTTTAGAAGGAAAATTGGATTTTAGCTATAGTTCATTATGCAATAACATGGTGTTTACCATTTGTATACATACAGAAACAACCAGAGGGCTCTCTAGTTCAAAGCTCGCGCAAAGCTGAGTTTTCAACAAACAACTGATTAAATACATTAGACCGTAAAAGGCATGTGACCAAACTGATGAGATAACTAGATAAATTCCTAAAGCCCAATACAAGGGCCTCGACTGAAAGCTCTTAGGGAATAGAACCAGAAGATATCGTGAGTCTATGTGCCTGACACTTAGAAGTTTGAAAGCAGTACGGTACTCGAACCACAACTTCATGGAGTAGATACTTGTGTAACTACGATGAAAGTGCACAACACATATTCGCATGTATCTTTGAACAAATTTACACGTGGATACTCAGAGAGAGCATATCCATGTAGTAGCAAGCAGCTCTATGGGCCTAGCCTCATACTACCAACTCAAAAAAATAAACAGACAACATCACATTCAGCTTTAGGACACCCCATTTCAAACCATCACAAAGATTCCGGTTAAGTAATACGATTTCATTCAACTGCACCTAATAAAGAATTTCCAAAGCAAACCCAGTTACTAATACACTAACTAGGTATGTAAAGTAGCATTGCTTGATCAAATCAACACCTCATAAGGTAAAGCCCAAACTTTCCGAGGAAAACAACATTGATAAACTTCTTTCTTTCTAATCAAACACTTTAACTAATACATACACATAGATACATATGCACACACACAGAATCTCAAGCTCAAACCTCACCAAGAACTTCATTCAACAAAAAAAAAAACTAACCAACTATTTCACTTAAATTCAATAATATCTAAATTTACATCATTAGTAAACATTACATACATATATATACACACATAACCCAGGTNAAACATTACATGCATATATATAACACATAACCCAGGTTGAAATTCAAACAAAACTTAAGCAAAATCCTATCTTTCTACTCTTTTACCTTGAAATATCACAAAAAGATTGAAACTTGATCCTGCACTTGCTATACTTATATCAACTTACAACAAACCCAACAAAGAAATTAAAAATCTGAACTAGGGTTCTTGAGGGTCTGCAATTTCAAGAAAAGGGGTGTCAAGTTTGAAACAGAAAATCAAGAAAATGAATGTTTGGAATTTCTAGGGATTGAAGGAAAAAATATATTCAAATCGTGTTTTTGGTGTGTGTGTGTGTGTGTGTAAACCTGTAGACAGATATATGTATGTATAAATATAGAGAGAGAGCAAGTCGATTGCTCTTTGTTAAAGCGATTTGACTCTTTTTTGCTGATGATGATGACGGTATGTATGCGCCTGTGAATGTTGTTAATCTCTGCTGCCCTTGTAAAAAAAAATTGTCATGTAAAATATTTTTAAATTTAATTTTTAATTTTTATGTTATTTTAGTAAATAAAACAAGTTTTTTTTTAAAACAAAAATAAAATAAGTTTTGTTTTTGTTTTTAAGTTAAAAAATCTTAGATTTTAGATTTTTTTTTGAAGCAAGAGTTTATATTATTTTAGTAAATGAGTACATGGTGAGTGAGAAGTGTTGGGAGATACTGAGAATCTGAGATATCAGATATATATGTATACCTCCATAATGGGTAATTTTACTAGGTTCATGCTGTCAAATATTTTGTGCCTATCAAGTTCTTATATGTAATGTTTATATTATATCAGTGTATGTAATGCAGTAATAATATAATTTCACGGTGGTTAGTGTTTTTTTTTTGGTGCTATACTTTGTAATAGTATTGTCTGGTACATGCTAGTGCACACAACAGTCTGTATATCAGCTTTGGCTAGGTAATTTATAAGATACAAAAAAAAAAAACACACTAGGCACTAGGCATATAAAATTTAAACAGAGCAACACAGTCAGAAAATGCTACAAAATAATATAACAAACCTTCAAGATTCTTCACACAAAAAACATTACATGAGGGGGTAAAACTTCCTACTAGAAACCTTACTTTCCTACATTACTGTATATATCTATCTACAAGTAGCCTACCACACAGTTCACAACCTCTGCATTACAACATTACTACATTAGGGCTAATGGTTTGATTTCAGATGCTTAGTTACAATACGAACTTCATACAACAAACTTTACAAACTCTAACAAAAGAGAAAGGAAAAAAAAGATGTGTCGCCTAATTTCATGATCCTGAAAGATATATGTTCATCGTCATTATCTTGAGAATGTTATTGATGAATGACGAACCTTTCCACCTGTTTCGTAGTACATATATCTCTGGTCCACACTATGACAGGGATCTAACATACTATAGTTTTTCTCCGAGTAGAACTATTAGTAGTATGAATAGACCAAGAAAAGGCCAACTCCTCATCCATCTGATATTGGTAAATAAGGTCAGAAATCATGACTGAAAATCTGGAAAGAAAGCTCCAAGTGAGAACGAGATCATGAGATCTAACTTAACTAGCTGAGACTTGATATAGAACTAAAAGTTTTCTCTAAATTCTGAAGAAATCTCTAGACTGCTTTCCTCCAGCCAAGCTCATAAATGGATCTTGCTCTGCGAAAACATCTATATATTTAAACAATTTCCTCGTCTTCAAACGTATCAGATCGAACAACTTTTTACAGTTTTGTTATCCAAGCTTAAAATCATGTCTTCCAACAGTTCTTCAAGAATAAAATTTTCAAGTTCTATGACAATATTGTCAGTTTCAACACGGAGGTCCATCCATGTTCCAGGCTTTGACATGTCTGTTCTCACAAGTTGATCCAAAGAATGAGGAGCAGGAGGTTGATTAATATGTCGTTCAACTCCTTGCCACACCTCATTAATAAGCTGCATCCCCCTTGGGATAATTCGAACATTCTGTTTAACACATGAATGGGCAAAATATCGGTCACATAACTCCTTAAGAACATCATTTGTACAGTCAAAAAGGAGCTTCTGATCATAGGATGATCGGCTGGAAAATAATTCTACATCATCAAACAAGGATGGGTCAAGAACTTGGTCAGAAGAAAGCCACCTCAATAAATATTCATCCCAATTCAAGTCTGAACCAAGCAGGACGGCTTCTACATATTCGAATGCAGATTCCTCGTCATTCATGCAAGTTCGTGAACATATTGTATGATCAGGATCAGAAGAAACCCATTCTTCGTAATGAATTTGCAATGGTTGAACTGCTGCCGAAAAATAAATGGTTCCATTGCTTTAGCACAAAACAGAGCATATTTACAAAGGTGTAATATGATTTCTAAAAGGACAGGTGTAGAAAGCCTACCGGGTTTTAGTTTGGTGTTTGATGGACTAATTTCATCTTCAGAAAAGAATGGTTCAAGGACAGATATGGGGCTCGGTCGCTCTTGTCTATCAGTGCAAGTGCTAGGAGTTTCATCTTTCCCGCTGACCGAAGGGCTTGAGGGGGATCTTGGTGGAGAAGACGAGGAACCATTCCCTGTGATCAAATCCTGGAATATGAACACGAATGTTGTTATACAGTTTAGAGACTGAAGGAACATAAGTAAATAAATATTGTAGAACACTACTACGAATTTAGTTCAGAAATTTTACGCTAGTGGGATATTTTTCATCATCATAAACTTCAGCTGCAGCACAACTCTGGAATTCTCTGTTAGATAAGGAGTTGCTTGATTCACAAGAGACGGCTGAGATTTGGATACATTCCTGAATATCAGGATTTGTTAACATGTCAAACTTCAGCGGTTCTGCATGAATTTCAGAGCTTGCTCGATCAACATCTAGATTTGCATATAAATACACTAACTGATCATATAATTCATATTCACTTCTAGAAAGTGGTAAAACAATACCTTCGCTATTTGTTCTTTCTTTCATAACAGGCATGGGTTCTTGAGCTATATTGTCTCGATCAGTATCATGCAGATCATCTGAGTTTGACTTGGGAAATTGTAGCTTCTCATCATCCGCAATAAATGATGGTTTATCCAAGTTTTGTTTTGGTGAACTTATCTGAATAAGATTGTTTTCCTGGATAACACGCCACATGTTTTCGTTAACCATGTGATGATTGCTACCAGGAGACGATTTCATTTGCGGAATTACAATGCTGCGTTCCCTTTCCTTGCCAGGACTGCCAATAGGAGTAAGGCTGTACTCTGGGAGAGAAAGAATCCTCCCCAGAGATTTTGGTAACTGCCTCTCCACCAACTCATCCTTTTCATCTCCATCACTCAGCATCTCTAATAAATGTTTTTTGGCTTCAAAGTATATGCTGGAAACCCCTTGACTGGTAATTTCAATGTTTTTATTCTCCATTGTTTGAGATTCTTTCAGGTTTCCAATCTTATCTACCCTCCTGGTGCCAAGAGGAGATTTGGCAAATCTTTCGGTATAAAAATGGTCTCTATTGGGAGAGCTCCAGCCATTATGTCCCTCACTAATCCCTTTCTCACTGTTTCTCAAGTTTGGAAACTGACGAGGAGATGTATCATTGAGAGATAATCCATGTCGATCTTTTCCCATAGCATGCTTCAGTTTTCTTTTAATTTCATTTAAGGAAAATTGGGAATAATTCCTCTCGCTGTGAGATCTATCATCTATGCTTTGCAGTGATGTGCTAACAGTTCTGTCAGTTCCAAAATTTCTTGTAGCAGTTGGTCCAGGCTTCAAAATCACAATCCTGCTTGAAGATTGACTTTGGTCATAATCTTTCAGCAAATTGCTATCCTGTGACTTGCTTCTTCTCCTAAATATTCTGCGATGTTTATGACCTGGCGTTGATTTAGAAGGCTCTTCTTCTATTTGGTTAGAAAATGAGCTGGTATTTTGGTCTTTATCGAACTGCTGTTCATCCATGCTTTGAATGTGCTTCACTAAAAGTGAATTAGGATCTTGTAAAAGTTCAAAAAGAAGCTCCTTATTTAAACTTAATGTCTGAAGAGCATCCATTAATTCTTTGGAATAATGAGTCTTTCTATCTTTTGTGAGGTTCTTATCACTGCCAAATCTCTGACTTGTGAAAACCTTGATTGCTGCAGCTAACTTTTCTTCAGCAAGTGACCTGACTTGATCTGATTTCATGCTGACAGCATCTTCTGAATCCTTCTTCAAGTAATTACCTTTCTGATTTAATCGGCAGAACTCTTCCAGTATTATTCCCATATCGAGATTATTTAAGGTTTCCTGGTCCAAGACCTGGTCAGAGGGGTTTTCAGCTGTACCCCAGGCTTTTATGCACTCAATATCACAAGATTTGCTGCGATGATTTTTTACCTTTTTAGGTTTCCCTCTAGCACCCCCATCATGTTCTGAATTTAATTGATCTAATTTTAAATCAGAAGAACCCGTATTTATCTTCAAAGTGTTCTCACTAGACATGGCTTCTTCCATGAGTTCCTTGACACTAGTCTTTAGAGCGCCAGATTTTTCCAGTCCATTTTCTTCAAAATCCTGAAATATTTCACAGTGTTATCAAAAGCAATTATGAATCTCAGGATTCTTTACTTAGGTTGAAAGTTCACTAATGTGGCGGTTCATCTCAAACCTCAAGTTAGATGTAGTAGTATACAGCCAGTTCTAAATCATCAATTATATATAAGTTGCCAATACTTGCCTTAGTAGTTAGCCATTCCTCGTCTGAAGATGCCAGCATCTCAGGTTTGGTTAAAGGATATTTGCCAGCCATAGAACCTGAAAGATTTTACAGTAGCAGAAAGCATAATTTTGGGTGCGTGTTTATATATTTTACCAATCTTGGTTAAATATCCAAGTTGTGTGCTCCTTCTATTGTCCTTGGACAGAGTTCTTACCTTCAGGATGCTTGCTGGCATGCTTCCTATCTAAGAGAAGATTCCTCGTAAATCTAGCATGCCGAAAGTCAAATATACTAATCAGACCACCCATACAACCTCCCTGATCTTTTCTTGATCGCAAACGACGCCTTTGTGATCTCTTTCCCATAGTATTTTGGTGAGTATATGACTTCAACAAGATATGGTTCTCATCCAACTGTCCTCGTATATGCACACACTCACCTGATGAACAATAAAATGGAGAGCAAGAGAAAGAGAGATTATGGGGATATTACACAAGAGAGTTCCAAATTCAACCTAAAATTTAGATTCACACTCCATTGGATGCATCAGAAATCAGTTATTAGTAGCTCAAATTGTACAATAGAAACACAATAAAAATTAGCTAAAGATGTATGAGGTGAAAATCAAGGACTTCAAACTTACTTCAACACAAAAACAACCTGCTTAAAGTTATATTGAAATGAGTGAACGTCAGTGTTAATGCATAGTCTACACAGATCGAGACATTACTATGTTGAGAAAGCAAACGAGGGAAGGTAATTCACTGGAGTTAGAAGCATCCTATGATACTCTAATTCTGTCTGCAAACAATAATTATCATGTATGTATAGGTTTTCCTTGTATCGATCTACAACTATTGATGCCAAGCTGATAGGCATTTTAAGTGAATTTACTCTAACTTTCACTTAAGAGTATTAGCATTTGTGGTGAAGATGATTGTTCAAATTTACATTGATATGTGACTTGCATCTTTTTTTAAATCTCAGTTGAAGCTAGCTTCTAGTAAAACTACAAAAAACTGGGATTATAAACAAACAATAAATGGGAACAAAATCAAGCAGAAAAAACAAAATGAAGCTACAGAATTATTATTTAGAAAAAAAAAACTACAGAATTATTACTAGTATAAGACATTGTAGATTACCTGCAAACTTAAAGCCAATGATCCCTGAAGTTTTAAAGACTTTGTAATTATGTGTTGGCACTATCAAAGCCAATGATCCACTAGGCTCTATCAATTTTCTAGAAATGCAAACTTATATCATGCCAATTGTGATAGACTCGATCATAGGCCCATAGCACAAATTCTATATGCATAAGATCAAAATTATCAATTTCTTTTAGCACACCATTCATCACATCCAACATACCAATAAATCTACTTCTCTTTGGTCCAACAACTAGCATACACACAAATAACTCCAATACACACACACACACAAGTTCCAAGTCTCGATGTTTTAAATTTTTTGCTGACATCAAATCCAAAAACCCAACATTTTGCAGAAAGATTGAATTTTTTCAATGAAACAAATCAAAAACTCTCTGCAAAACTGAAACCCCAAATGATCAAAGACCCGAGAATTGATGAGAGAAAGATTGAAACTTTATGAAAACAAACAAGCTTTTCTTGATTCCAGAGCATTTTCCAGAGAGACCCAGAAGTAAAAAACCAAAAAGTTGAAACCTTTACAACATAATGAGCATCAACCGACCAAAAAGAGAGAGACCCAGATGGTAAAAACACAAACCTGCATATTATAATTGAAGAATTAGTTGTACAGCAGCCCTTAAAGTCTGAGGAAAAAGTGGAAAAACAGAGAAAAAGAGAGACAAGTAAAAGAGAAGATGAAGAAGAAAACTACTCCTAGTTGATGACAACTAAGTTTGTAAGAGTAGAACCATTTTTAAGGCTTTCTATGTTTTGGGGTAATAAATATTCTTTTCTTGCGTTGTTTTATATATATTTTCTCTTTTCTTTATGATTCCACGTTTAGCCATCACAATCTATATCTCTGGACTCTGGATGTGTAGACAGAGAGATACATATACTGTATGTATATGTAGAATATTTTTGTAAGCATGTTTGAGGGGAATAATGGCTCGTCACAAATTGGAGATAAAATGTCTAAAATGTCATAATTTATAAAAATGACTTTAAATATCACTTTAAAATTCAACATAGTGTAGCGTTTTTGTTTTTTTGATTTTTGATTAAAAAAACGTCACTTAGTGTCACGTTTTTCATAAATATTTTAAAAAAATCTGTGCAAAACTCAACTTAAAGTAGCGCTTTGCCCTAAAACTTTATTTCATCTTGTGTTTTGAACTTTAAAAATTTAACAAAAAAATTGTTCAAGACACGACACGATATGACATTTTTGTGAAAACTCAATTTCATGTAGCATTTTGAATAATATTTTGGATCATTCTAATCGATTATGTTATTTTATAAATTTATTGATGTAACAGTGACACGCAGTGTGATTGTGCGTCTAAGCGTTACTCCTATTGACTCAAAAATTGTACTACTACTATGCTACTAGTTCATTTACTTTTGCACGGAAAAAAATGTAAATGCCGACAGTCAGTAGATTCCTCTTTTTAGATATTCTTAATTTTTTAATTTTTTTGACAAAAGAAATTGTTAATTTGACTAATATTTGCTGCAGCAAATATGACATTCAGAATTTAAAAATACTACTATATACTCTCATAATTTCTTAGTAGTTTTTATAATTAAAACTCTTAATATCTCCTTTAATGTATTTAAGATACTATATTTCAACCTATGTGATACATGAATATTTTATTTTATTAATTAAATTATTTATTTTAAAATTACTAATATTTTATAATTTTAAAAAGTCTTGATATATTATAATTATATTAGTGTTTTAAACTTATTTAAATTATATATTTTTATATCAACTAAATTAAATATAAATAAGAAAATTATAATATATTAAAAATAAATATGCATATTGAACAAAATATAAATTTATATTATTAATATATAAATATGTTAAATTTTGTGATTCGAAATATTATGAATATTTTTTTTAATATATTAAATATATGATTAATATATTTAAGATTATAAATATTAGATTTAAATATATTTTTGATGAGATGTCTATTATGTTTGTTTTATATAAAATTTAATAGATATTATAGTATATGATATATAATATATATGTATCTGTTAATAATATGATAATATAATTATTCATTTGAATATGTTTTTTTATGTTATTAGATTTTCGGTAGTATAATATTAATTATAATTTATAAATAATTATATAATACATGTAATTTAAACCTGCAAACCAACAAACCAGGTAAATCGCGCAAGTGCGATAAGCTCTGGCCTAAGATGACATAATCACACATTCTCCTCGAGATTCGAACNACAAAAAAATTGTTCAAGACACGACACGATATGACATTTTTGTGAAAACTCAATTTCATGTAGCATTTTGAATAATATTTTGGATCATTCTAATCGATTATGTTATTTTATAAATTTATTGATGTAACAGTGACACGCAGTGTGATTGTGCGTCTAAGCGTTACTCCTATTGACTCAAAAATTGTACTACTACTATGCTACTAGTTCATTTACTTTTGCACGGAAAAAAATGTAAATGCCGACAGTCAGTAGATTCCTCTTTTTAGATATTCTTAATTTTTTAATTTTTTTGACAAAAGAAATTGTTAATTTGACTAATATTTGCTGCAGCAAATATGACATTCAGAATTTAAAAATACTACTATATACTCTCATAATTTCTTAGTAGTTTTTATAATTAAAACTCTTAATATCTCCTTTAATGTATTTAAGATACTATATTTCAACCTATGTGATACATGAATATTTTATTTTATTAATTAAATTATTTATTTTAAAATTACTAATATTTTATAATTTTAAAAAGTCTTGATATATTATAATTATATTAGTGTTTTAAACTTATTTAAATTATATATTTTTATATCAACTAAATTAAATATAAATAAGAAAATTATAATATATTAAAAATAAATATGCATATTGAACAAAATATAAATTTATATTATTAATATATAAATATGTTAAATTTTGTGATTCGAAATATTATGAATATTTTTTTTAATATATTAAATATATGATTAATATATTTAAGATTATAAATATTAGATTTAAATATATTTTTGATGAGATGTCTATTATGTTTGTTTTATATAAAATTTAATATATATTATAGTATATGATATATAATATATATGTATCTGTTAATAATATGATAATATAATTATTCATTTGAATATGTTTTTTTATGTTATTAGATTTTCGGTAGTATAATATTAATTATAATTTATAAATAATTATATAATACATGTAATTTAAACCTGCAAACCAACAAACCAGGTAAATCGCGCAAGTGCGATAAGCTCTGGCCTAAGATGACATAATCACACATTCTCCTCGAGATTCGAACATGTGACCAAAATGATGATATTCCTCTTTTTAACCAACTGATCCAACTCTTGCGGACATATTTAAAGTTTAAGTTAATATTAAAAAAATAAAACGATACATAACCATTACCATCATAATAATTTTCACATCCCACTTTTGCATACTAATATATGACTAATATATGACAGGTTTTTCATTGAACTAAACATATTACTCCATATTAATACTTAATATGTGTTATGGCAATTTAACATGTGTAATAACATTATTTTATAAATATAAATGACTTTTAATTATAAAACTATTTAACAATAGTCCTCAGTTATTTAAAATTAATTCAATATAATTCTCTCATATATAAATTGATTGAATTTAAATAATGTATTAATATTTATTAATTTATATTATTTAAATTTAAATTTTATTTATTAAATAGCATGATTCAAAGTATTTATAACGTATTTTTGATATAATATTATATATAGTGTAGTAACAAAATAGAATGTGTATTAATATCTTAGGCTAAGGCTGAACTCTTAGGTGGGGAACTCAAATAATTATTATTTTTTTTTAAAAAAACCTAATTTCTTAAATTTGATCCAAACCAATGAATTAATATGATTTCTGAGTTTTTCGTATAAAGTTACCCTAATGTTTTATATAATATATTAAATATTTTTATAAAAAAGATTTGGACAAAAAAAACTTTAATCATCCCTCTCACAAAGAAAAATTCACGATCTCCCTTCATCTCTCTGTATCGTATAACCCTAATACCATCTCTAGTCTAATCTAATAATAATACATAATAATGTACTGTATGATATATGATATGTATTTATATAAATCTAATATAAAAATTATTTGAATGTTTTAAATCAATTATAAAAAGGTTTTCTGATCGGAATAAAAATTCATAATTGTCTTTTTTGTGTATATTTCAGGTTGCTCCGGTTGGAATTTGGATGTTGGACCATCTCAAAATTAAATATATTTTTGTAAGTTTCGTGTGGGCTGCAAAATCGCCCAGTTCTGATTTCTGAAACTCAAAATATGGCTCAAATAATGTCTCCATAATAATTGTGATTTTTTTTTAATTTAACTCCAAAATAGCTCTTTAAGTTTAAATTTATATATTACAAAAATATCTGATAGAGTTTGAGTTATATGATCTGAAGCGAGATAAGAAAAATTATAGTTGTTAGAAATCTTAATAATAATTATAACTTGTAAATAATTAGTATATAATATTATGTAGTTGTTAAGAATCGATTCTTTGACATTTGCTATTATTTTAATAAGATCACTCTTACTATTATTATATATAGCATATAATTTCATTAGTCATAGAAGTTTTTTTTTTTGAATGGAGTCACAGAAGTTTTTTAATTGTTAATTTTTCTACAAAAAATAGCTGTTTGATTATTTATCATTACAATTAATAATCTTGTTAGTTTGGTACCAATTACTACTTGAGATTTTTGTATTAATGGAACGTGCCTTCATATTTAAAATTCTGTAATTTTTTTATCTGTAAGTAGATATAATAGACTGATAGCAGCTATGGCATATATAGTGCTCCTTTACCAGGAAGTCAGGAAACAAAGGTAAGCTGAAACTTGTAAATTAATTGTGTTATCCAATCGAATGATGATAATAGACTTAAATAAAGAAAATTACAATTATTTACAATTAATATATTGAGGATATACTTTTTTGACAATTAATATATTAAGGATATACTTTTTTTGTTTTTAGTAAGAAGAAGTCTTGCAAAAAGAAAAGGATAGAGAAGAGGAGCATATATAATTATATATAAATCGAAGAATACAAATAGGACCTAGTACAGCTAGCCTAGCTTAAAGGAGTAGTAACATAGAGTTTTAGAATTTGACCTTGTCTATGAATTGTTGATTGTGATTGCTTCCCTTGATATGTACATATTGTCCCTTTCTTCTTTTATTATATTTCATATATTCATATATAGTTGGTGGTAGTTTGATACAAAACACAATGATACTCTCTCTAAGTTGTCTCTACCCTTCTTCCAAGTATCTAAAATAATACTATACCATTACTATAGATGCTCAGCTTAATATCTAAGTTGCAAGAAATGATTGAGAAGATCAAGGCACCCTTGTAGTTGAGGTTTTAGCGGACAAAAGCATTTCCGATGGATATCATAACATTAAGATAATATAATTTTTACTATTTTATTACAATTATAAAAGAAAATAATTGAAATTTCACTCAAAAAATACTGATTTGAGAAGGGTTTGAACTTTGAAGTGTGAAATTCAGCACGGATACATTTTTACAGCTCATGATAAATTAAAAAATTCAAATTTGAACGAGAACAGGGACGTGTGCATTTAAATTCATGTAACATACCTTTACCAAAAACACCTTTGATAATATTCCATTTTGGTTTATTAATCTTTTTTTAAAATTATTGTTCATAGCTCCATACAGAGAAAAACAGAAAAGCCTAAGAGAAAAGAGAGAGAACAATCCATATCGTTTCTTTTTCATTTAGACTAAATCTGATTCCGGGCATGCAAGCGTGTCAAAGGTCTAAGTTAAATTCATGTTGCTTGTCTCAGAAGGGACCCAGGCATAATTAAGAGGGAAGAAAATTGGTGAAAATTGATACACAAAAGAAACTAATAGGACCACCTAAAGCATTTACCTATATCGAAATTCATCATTTCCACAACCAACTTTCAATTACCATGCATATGGTACGCAACAATTTTAGATGTTACAGTACTTAAACCAAAAAAATAAAAAAACCAACTACCAACCATATGTGTGTGTGGATGCACACACCCACACAGTAAACAAGTTATTTTGAGTCGGGACCTCCTCCTCTACGGTATATGTGCATGATAGATTAATCTATTGACGACCTATTATTGACAAAAATATAAATTATTTACAATGATTTATATTATAACTCAGAAACAATTATTTATTCACCACAAATAAGTATTATTTTGAATCTAACGGTTGAATTATATATATGTTCTAAAGTTTGGACATGTGCAGATGTGCTAAAGGTGTAGAAGTTAGGGTAATCCGAGATAAAAGTGTAGAGATAAGTAGAACCTTGGATGCTCCTCACAGCCTCTGCACCATAAAAATCTCCTATATGCAAAAGCCACTCAAGAATAAAAGCAAGAAAGTAAAAGTTTGATAAGTTGAAACATGTACTCGTTAAAGTAATTTAAGATTTGTCACTCCGAATTCCGAAATATAAAATAAGATAAACAAGATTATTGTGAGTTGGAAAACTTTGGGAAACCGTAATCATGACTCATCCTATGAATTAAAATATGGGGTTTCTATTAAAAAGGACTGCAACAACTAAGAGAAAATACAAAGGCATGAAACTACTCCCCGTCTTTATCATAAAACGAGAGATTAAACACCAATAATATTGGACCCTTCACTGAACTTTTCATGGTTTAGAGGATTAAGGATTGATTGAGATGGAGGAGTCAATAAATTGTTGATTATATAAACCATATAGACCTCATTTCTGTCTCCACTGCCTGAAAAGACAAGATAACAGCTATAGGATAGACACAATACTTGGCTTATCTATGCGTGCGCATACACACACGCACACACATTATTGTACTTGTACATATTTACTAAACAAGAGCCAAAATGGAGCTGTTGTGACGCAACTACTCTGAAGAGGATTGAGCTGAACGGCAAATTATGATTATAAAAGCTGGGAGAATCAAGAACACACATTTATAATCTTGTATAGAATAACTTTGGCATATATTATAAGAAAGTTGGCAGAACAATAAATAAACACTGCTATAAGATTAGCTGGCCCTCAAATATCCTCGGAAATGCTCATAGATGTTAATAATATTTTTTGGATCCCTTTTTCTATGTTATTGCATATACCTTCTCACACGAGCATAATCTATTTATTGTTGATGTACATAATAATCAAATATAGAAAGTTTATGCAAAAGCTATATATTTGGAAAACCTTGTACCTTGCTAGTTAAGACATTATAAGGATTCAGTAACCCAGGCATGAAGCTCAACATAACTCAAAATAGATCCTGACAAATTTATGTAACTGTCCCAGTACTGAACTAAAAAACCTTGGATCACAGAATATATAAGGTGGGAATTTGTGATTTCCTGCTGTTAATTAGTACTTGATTTTCAAGATGCCACAAGGTTTTTGGAGCAAATCTTGTGTTACGTGTGCGACTCTCTGACTTTTGTTTTGCAATTATTTGTTAGATATCATATTTACACCATTCATATACTAGCACTTAAAATTATGCTAATCAAATCCGACTCGATGTGTTTCTGTCATATCCCATTGTGGAATAGATACCAGCACTTTATGTCATTTTTGAAACCACGGGCTGAACATCACAATGATGTTTTCATAAGACATGTTTGTGGTGTCTCCATGAGCGTTTCCGAATTATAACATGTTCGCTCAGGTACCAGTAGCCGGTAGGATCCACCCCAGTTGCAAAAGGGACATTCTAAAACTAACCTATTCATCTTACATAAATCTATTACTATATCTCTTTTGCAATATGAAATACTGTATTCCCATTTAACTTTGTCAAAATTAGCAAGTCAAACAAGAAACTTACGGCTCTGTTCCAAAGCTTGGACAATTACTGGTCACTACTCATTTGCCTACAACAGATGCAAGATAATGTGATGGTGCAGACCAAAGGTAGACACGACCTTAAACGAAACTTCAAGGGCTCCACAATCAATCAACATCTGTATGAGTGGACTTCACAGTCCAAGCATTGAACTGCCACACAAAGCAGTGGGCAGTCTGAACTCAATGTATGATATCTCAACTCTGTACTAAATACAGCAATGATATTTATTTACGTGATACATGCACCTTCAATCACAAGAACAATGAACATGGTTCAGTTACAGGGCAAAAAAAATATATATACTTTTATGAAAATTGTTTGCACAGAGTTTCTTTCACTTGTCCCATGACCTGGTAGCTTTATATTGTTCTCGATAAGTACATGAAAATAAAATAAACAGAAGCATGATCACTATACCTTCAGCTTATAATGATAGTGTTACCGTGTTTTCTTTTTCTCCTCCTTGCTTTCCTCAGAATCCTTTCAGTCTCTTCTTGTGCTTCTTGCATTGAAAAATTGCCCATGCCTTGTCATAAAATAGACTTGTTTAAATTTCAAATTATTAATTGCAAACGTAGTATTTAAAGAAACAGAAGACAAGCTTTTACAACTGCAGACTGATCAGTACACAAAAAGCATAACAATAAGTTGATCACCTGTTTCATTATTCCCGAGGAAGTAGCAAAAGTCTCTGTTGATATCCTCGTCTGACTCAATGTTAATCCTGGAAACTCTTTCCTGCATCAGTAACCGTATTTCGAACATTATAAAAACAGTTAACTAATGTTTATACAACTGAAAATTTTCTTAATTATGTTTGCATATATCTTAATTAGAGATATTCTTGAACCATGTTGGCAGGCACCGTACAATACAAAGATCAGGGAGCATTACCAGTTCCTTAGAAGAGTTTCCTCTCTGCTTGTGTGCCATTACTGAATTTCCGGTGTAAGTAGCTTGTTTAGATTTTACAGAGTTCCAGGTCCCCATTTCTATCTTTACTGCCGCAGTCTCTTTTTGAACCTTTATTTGCGATGCTTGCAGACTAGATACAGAACTACTGAGTACGTTGTTAGAATCTAGCAGTCTAGAGAGTGACTTACAGATAATAAGTTTTAGATATCATTCCAAAGTTTTAGAACAGAGATAACTACTTAAACAATAGAAGAATGATCATGAAAATTGTTGTTTTGGCGACAAGGCATATCAGAAATTTAGTGCTAAGTTAAAATTGAATAAATGGTGGTAACCTATAAGAGTATGTATCTTAAAGTATTTCATGAAAAAATAAGTTACATCAGCCAGCACTGGAAGACCCGGTGGTGATTTCTAATAATGAAGAATGATAAAAATCATACTGCTGTGCACAAATACGAATATACGATGCATGTAGCTGGATAGAAGGCTACATGTTATTAATTTAATTTTTAACATGCAACATTGCAAGTGAATTTGCAACTGCTATACAAGTACACCCNGGCTGGATAGAAGTATTAATTTAATTTTTAACATGCAACATTGCAAGTGAATTTGCAACTGCTATACAAGTACACCCTGTCCATATTGATGTGCTGCCGATAATTCCTGGATTAAATTTCTTACTACAGATCCGGGGTTTCAAGTAATCATGGTAACCATCATCTTACAACAGAGAGAAAGCAGATGCAAAGACTCCAAAAAGAAAATTCAAAAGAGTTTAATGAGCGTACTTCTTATATGATGGCCTGTCTTGAGGGGTAACATGATGATTCGTGTCCTACAAGTTTGCATTTCACAAAGGTTTAAAACACTCCTTTATTAATTATTATACATGGGCCTGGAGTAGATATATGTAGAAAACCAAGTACCTTTGACAGATGGACCGCTGAAATGAGCTTTTGGTTAAGGATCTGTTGGCTGCAAGCAAATTCCTGTGCATTGTTGTACTGAAAATGAATTAGTAAATAAAAACACCTATAATTACCAGCTGGAGAGCATAATAACCATTTCAAGTTTACTCATGCCTGCATTTCTTTGCTGAAACTCTTACAGACATCGTTTTTTAACTTCTGCATACACAATTCAATCTTCTCAGGTAAAGCTGTGAGCAAAGAGATCATATCATGTGAACTTTCTTGATATGCATATTGGCCGAGTTGATCACAAATTGTGTTCACAGCTCTGTCAAGGTTAACTTTGACATCTTCTTGCCCCTTGTTCTGAATATTATACATTAGCCATGTTAGAGGAACCAAATCCAGGACCCTTTATAAAAAGAACTTCATTACATATATAGGAATAAAGTGTTAATACCATTAATTGTAACGTGTTGTCACTAACATTTAACTTCTGCCGAATGCTTTCCACTGCAAGTGAATCAAGAATGAGTAATGACAAAAAATTGGTACATTTACTTCTCATTTTGAAATGATTAAAACTAGTCGAGTACTCTAATGCCTTGAAAACCTCTTCTATTTCCTGTCCTTGACTTGTCATTGACTGATTGTACATATGGTATTTAATGTTACAGATATACTTACTCTCCAGTGCCAGTTCCTTTCTTCCTTTGTTTACTTGCATTATATCACTTTGAATGGAATCCAAGATCATCCCAAACCTGCTCAATGAAGTCTCCATCATCCCAATCCTGTATTCAAGCTCTTCGTTGATCTGATCTGATATGCCAAGAAACTAGAATAAGTAATTATTGCAAGAGTAAAAGCATGCTTCATATTCTATAACTGATTACAGGAAAGCATTCCCCACAGATTTCCCAAGTGATCAAATCTGAAATACCTTAACCTCAATCATATCTAGCAACAGGAATTAAAGTTCTGCGCTGCAAAGAAGCTAGATATCAACTGAAGCATGTAGACTTACTCCTCTGTTCTGGAGCATGCCATTTGCGCAAAAAATTTGTGGAGGATCTTTCATGTTGATTTTGACTCTCTTCATGTGTATTATTGATTGGTGGCAACGAAGACAACCTTTTTGTTGAGTTCTCTCGCTCTTGGGAACCAAATCTCTACAAAAAAATATATAATACAGCACAAAGTGTAATATTCACATTAGAGTTCAAAGGGAGGAAGAAAATATCAACTGAATGACATTTACGAATTTCTTCTCATCTCGTCCAGTTTTGTTAAGGTTAGCAAATTTATTATCAGTTCTTCGTCCCCTAGAAAGCTAGAACATATAAGGGAAAAGTGCAACGAACTAATGCCCTTTTTATTAAACGCTGTACCACACAATCCCAGGAGTGAAACAAGATGGTAGAATGAACTGAAAACCATATGCACTGATTCATGATTGGAATCTCAAAGTATACTGCAAGTTTGTACCAACAACAATATACAAACAAATCATTGAACAAAATAATGACTCTAAACAATATTTTTTGTTATTGCTTTAGTAGGTCCCTGTAACTCTAACTGCATTTGTCTATTATTCTAAAAGATAAATAGATATTCATTGCATTAGGCAAACATCTAATTCTATGTTAAAACTGAGCTGCAGACGAACATCACAAGCTAATAATCTCAAGTGTAGCACATCTACTTACATGAGTGCTAAAGTATACAAGTACCAGTTGTACACATAACTTATGTGATATTTAAAATCCATAGATACTATATTAGCATCACATGTCTGGTCTCAGACTCTCAGTTGATAGATTATACAAAAAAATCTGGGAATTATCTCATTTCAAAGAACAATATAGCATGATGTAACAAAAAATCTTGTAAAACAATACATAGCATCATACAATCAGAACAATATCCATATAAATGCCGAGTAGCCAGATATCAGAGCACTTAATTATTAATAGTCGTAGAATTCATTCAATTTGTGGCTTCTACTTACAGCCAAATGAGTAAAATCTCAATATAATACCTAGTTACCTACTAAGTATTATCTGTCAAAAGTGAAGATCCAATAAGTATCGTAAATTAGAAAAACATACAACAAATCACATGAACAAACATTACTACGAGAAGGAAACGAAATAGGTTTCTCTTGTAAATTAGGTCAAAACTCATAAATCTCCTTAATCATTCATTCACGACAAGCATTACACACTATAACAGCTCAACATACAAAAATTAAACCTAAAATTCAAATCAAACTATCACATAATCATCAAAAGTCATAACAGGCTGAGAGATATTAAACCTGATCGTTGATCGCAATGTCATCAGAAGAGTTCTGATTCTGAGTGAGCTGCGAGAACATATTAGGCTGAGAGGAAACTCCTTGAGAAAACGACTGCTGTGATTGCTGCTGCGATCGAAGCTGAGAAGCTACTTGACTTCTTCCGAAAATCGAAGATTCGGCTCCGCTATTCGCAATAACATTTGTTCGCCTTTCATCACCAAAACACAACAGTTAACATACAAACAATCACACATATAGTCAAAATTTCAGCTCCATTACTCGCAATTCTTGATCTCTCTTCATCACCAAAACACAATAATCATCATATATAAACAATCACACACACACACACAAGCATACATAATCGAATATTTATCTCCGCTACTCGCGATATTTGATCTCCTTTCATCGCCAAAACACAGTGATTAGCATAAAAACAATCATATATGTATGTATGTATGTATGTATGTGTGTGTATATGCAGAGGAAATAGGAGGAAGTGAATGGAACCTGGATTGAGGAGGAGGAGGAAGAACAGAGATAGAGCTGAGATCGCAAGCTTTATTCATCTTCATCTTCATGAGCCCCTTGCTAACTAACTTTTTCAATTTTTAACCAAATTTAAAGGAACAAAACTGGCGCTGAATGGACTTGCTTTACAATGGGCCTTTTTTTAGGCCCAATTTGACTTGTAGTTACGTGTCAAATTTCCACAATAACAGGCTTGGTACGGTGCAACTTGAATAATTTCGTTAAATAAATAATTTTTCCCTATCTCAATTTGAAATAAATAAATAAATAAATAATCTTATAAAATATATTAATAAATAAATAATTGGAATTTTTAAAGGTCTTATACAAATATATATATATATATATATATANAAAACAGTTAACTAATGTTTATACAACTGAAAATTTTCTTAATTATGTTTGCATATATCTTAATTAGAGATATTCTTGAACCATGTTGGCAGGCACCGTACAATACAAAGATCAGGGAGCATTACCAGTTCCTTAGAAGAGTTTCCTCTCTGCTTGTGTGCCATTACTGAATTTCCGGTGTAAGTAGCTTGTTTAGATTTTACAGAGTTCCAGGTCCCCATTTCTATCTTTACTGCCGCAGTCTCTTTTTGAACCTTTATTTGCGATGCTTGCAGACTAGATACAGAACTACTGAGTACGTTGTTAGAATCTAGCAGTCTAGAGAGTGACTTACAGATAATAAGTTTTAGATATCATTCCAAAGTTTTAGAACAGAGATAACTACTTAAACAATAGAAGAATGATCATGAAAATTGTTGTTTTGGCGACAAGGCATATCAGAAATTTAGTGCTAAGTTAAAATTGAATAAATGGTGGTAACCTATAAGAGTATGTATCTTAAAGTATTTCATGAAAAAATAAGTTACATCAGCCAGCACTGGAAGACCCGGTGGTGATTTCTAATAATGAAGAATGATAAAAATCATACTGCTGTGCACAAATACGAATATACGATGCATGTAGCTGGATAGAAGGCTACATGTTATTAATTTAATTTTTAACATGCAACATTGCAAGTGAATTTGCAACTGCTATACAAGTACACCCTGTCCATATTGATGTGCTGCCGATAATTCCTGGATTAAATTTCTTACTACAGATCCGGGGTTTCAAGTAATCATGGTAACCATCATCTTACAACAGAGAGAAAGCAGATGCAAAGACTCCAAAAAGAAAATTCAAAAGAGTTTAATGAGCGTACTTCTTATATGATGGCCTGTCTTGAGGGGTAACATGATGATTCGTGTCCTACAAGTTTGCATTTCACAAAGGTTTAAAACACTCCTTTATTAATTATTATACATGGGCCTGGAGTAGATATATGTAGAAAACCAAGTACCTTTGACAGATGGACCGCTGAAATGAGCTTTTGGTTAAGGATCTGTTGGCTGCAAGCAAATTCCTGTGCATTGTTGTACTGAAAATGAATTAGTAAATAAAAACACCTATAATTACCAGCTGGAGAGCATAATAACCATTTCAAGTTTACTCATGCCTGCATTTCTTTGCTGAAACTCTTACAGACATCGTTTTTTAACTTCTGCATACACAATTCAATCTTCTCAGGTAAAGCTGTGAGCAAAGAGATCATATCATGTGAACTTTCTTGATATGCATATTGGCCGAGTTGATCACAAATTGTGTTCACAGCTCTGTCAAGGTTAACTTTGACATCTTCTTGCCCCTTGTTCTGAATATTATACATTAGCCATGTTAGAGGAACCAAATCCAGGACCCTTTATAAAAAGAACTTCATTACATATATAGGAATAAAGTGTTAATACCATTAATTGTAACGTGTTGTCACTAACATTTAACTTCTGCCGAATGCTTTCCACTGCAAGTGAATCAAGAATGAGTAATGACAAAAAATTGGTACATTTACTTCTCATTTTGAAATGATTAAAACTAGTCGAGTACTCTAATGCCTTGAAAACCTCTTCTATTTCCTGTCCTTGACTTGTCATTGACTGATTGTACATATGGTATTTAATGTTACAGATATACTTACTCTCCAGTGCCAGTTCCTTTCTTCCTTTGTTTACTTGCATTATATCACTTTGAATGGAATCCAAGATCATCCCAAACCTGCTCAATGAAGTCTCCATCATCCCAATCCTGTATTCAAGCTCTTCGTTGATCTGATCTGATATGCCAAGAAACTAGAATAAGTAATTATTGCAAGAGTAAAAGCATGCTTCATATTCTATAACTGATTACAGGAAAGCATTCCCCACAGATTTCCCAAGTGATCAAATCTGAAATACCTTAACCTCAATCATATCTAGCAACAGGAATTAAAGTTCTGCGCTGCAAAGAAGCTAGATATCAACTGAAGCATGTAGACTTACTCCTCTGTTCTGGAGCATGCCATTTGCGCAAAAAATTTGTGGAGGATCTTTCATGTTGATTTTGACTCTCTTCATGTGTATTATTGATTGGTGGCAACGAAGACAACCTTTTTGTTGAGTTCTCTCGCTCTTGGGAACCAAATCTCTACAAAAAAATATATAATACAGCACAAAGTGTAATATTCACATTAGAGTTCAAAGGGAGGAAGAAAATATCAACTGAATGACATTTACGAATTTCTTCTCATCTCGTCCAGTTTTGTTAAGGTTAGCAAATTTATTATCAGTTCTTCGTCCCCTAGAAAGCTAGAACATATAAGGGAAAAGTGCAACGAACTAATGCCCTTTTTATTAAACGCTGTACCACACAATCCCAGGAGTGAAACAAGATGGTAGAATGAACTGAAAACCATATGCACTGATTCATGATTGGAATCTCAAAGTATACTGCAAGTTTGTACCAACAACAATATACAAACAAATCATTGAACAAAATAATGACTCTAAACAATATTTTTTGTTATTGCTTTAGTAGGTCCCTGTAACTCTAACTGCATTTGTCTATTATTCTAAAAGATAAATAGATATTCATTGCATTAGGCAAACATCTAATTCTATGTTAAAACTGAGCTGCAGACGAACATCACAAGCTAATAATCTCAAGTGTAGCACATCTACTTACATGAGTGCTAAAGTATACAAGTACCAGTTGTACACATAACTTATGTGATATTTAAAATCCATAGATACTATATTAGCATCACATGTCTGGTCTCAGACTCTCAGTTGATAGATTATACAAAAAAATCTGGGAATTATCTCATTTCAAAGAACAATATAGCATGATGTAACAAAAAATCTTGTAAAACAATACATAGCATCATACAATCAGAACAATATCCATATAAATGCCGAGTAGCCAGATATCAGAGCACTTAATTATTAATAGTCGTAGAATTCATTCAATTTGTGGCTTCTACTTACAGCCAAATGAGTAAAATCTCAATATAATACCTAGTTACCTACTAAGTATTATCTGTCAAAAGTGAAGATCCAATAAGTATCGTAAATTAGAAAAACATACAACAAATCACATGAACAAACATTACTACGAGAAGGAAACGAAATAGGTTTCTCTTGTAAATTAGGTCAAAACTCATAAATCTCCTTAATCATTCATTCACGACAAGCATTACACACTATAACAGCTCAACATACAAAAATTAAACCTAAAATTCAAATCAAACTATCACATAATCATCAAAAGTCATAACAGGCTGAGAGATATTAAACCTGATCGTTGATCGCAATGTCATCAGAAGAGTTCTGATTCTGAGTGAGCTGCGAGAACATATTAGGCTGAGAGGAAACTCCTTGAGAAAACGACTGCTGTGATTGCTGCTGCGATCGAAGCTGAGAAGCTACTTGACTTCTTCCGAAAATCGAAGATTCGGCTCCGCTATTCGCAATAACATTTGTTCGCCTTTCATCACCAAAACACAACAGTTAACATACAAACAATCACACATATAGTCAAAATTTCAGCTCCATTACTCGCAATTCTTGATCTCTCTTCATCACCAAAACACAATAATCATCATATATAAACAATCACACACACACACACAAGCATACATAATCGAATATTTATCTCCGCTACTCGCGATATTTGATCTCCTTTCATCGCCAAAACNAGCATACATAATCGAATATTTATCTCCGCTACTCGCGATATTTGATCTCCTTTCATCGCCAAAACACAGTGATTAGCATAAAAACAATCATATATGTATGTATGTATGTATGTATGTGTGTGTATATGCAGAGGAAATAGGAGGAAGTGAATGGAACCTG
>QRFB01004425.1:1445-24867 GCA_008931105.1 Oenanthe javanica
CCAGAAAAGGAAACAGACAAATCAGAGTCTGATTTGGATAGTAAGAAGGAATTCAAGTGCAAGTCTAATTACCTTATTAAAGCTATTCTTAGCATAATCTGTTTTGTAATTGTATTTGTAGCTGTGTCTATATAAACACAGAGATAGGTTATAATTCTCAGTTGAATTCATTAAGCAATAGTTATATAACCTAGCAGCTCTTAAGAACATTATTTTCTTGAGAGAGTTTTGTATTCGAGGTCATTAATAATACAAAACAATATTCCATTCTATATAATTGTGTTCATAATCGATTATTCTGGGAAACATATTAATTAAGGGTATTCAAAGGAGTTTGCAGTTGAAGATTTTTCCGGGTATTGAAGACAACTAAAATTGTTTTAAAATTATCCAATGAAGTTAATTTTGGAACAGGTTGAAGAAGAAGTGGTATTAATTTCCTCAGAAGTTTACTCTATAGGATCTCACTATTTATTCGGATGCTGGAAAAGAAGAGATTAATTTGGGTATAAATTTTGGATAATTTGAGTCGAATTTTTGGATGAAAAATCTTAGGGGTTGAAGTAGTAAGGAGAACAGACTGAACTACTTGACATCTCAGTCCAAACCTTAAAGTTTATTCTACAGGGATATTACAGGAAGTTCGTGCTAACACTGCAGATCATCTGGAACATAGTATTACAGCCAACAGAGATATAAGGATACAACCCCATTGTCTATAGAAGAACTGTATATGTTGAAGGCCTATGAACTAAAACAAGAGCTAAATAAGATAATATTTGGTAAAACTTATTGTTAGCATATCCACTGTATTTGTGACCCAGGAACCAAATTTGATTGAAGTCAAGGTTGAGAACCTCTAAACAGAAATGAAATGATCTAAGAAGATGAATTGAAGATGTAGTAGCTAAAGGTAGTGGTCAATGTGTTATAAGTGAATCTTACACTTTGGAATAACTTGAGAACTGGACTGCAAGTCAAGCCTGCAGGGCAACAGGAAGTTCAGTGACATCAGATTCAGACGGAATCCTAATTCTAAATCTAAGGTCATTACNGGACTGCAAGTCAAGCCTGCAGGGCAACAGGAAGTTCAGTGACATCAGATTCAGACGGAATCCTAATTCTTAATATAAGGTCATTACATATAGATTCCATAAAAGAGATTTTCAAGAACAATTCAAGAGGCGGTTGCAAGACAGGGATGGTTTATATTAGAAAGACAAGATTAGGGTTGTGCTACATGTTATTTGCCCTTGAGTACAAGAAGTTTGGAGAATGGGGGGTTGAATACAAACTTAAGAATTAATTCTAATTCTTGCGGATTTATGTTTGTTCAAGATTTTAGTGTGTTTGAAGTGTATGGTTAAGATAAAACTAAATGAACTCAGAGTGAAAAATAATTATGATATTGAAAGCAAGACAAACAATATAAAAATTACTAGTGGATTGGTTTTTCCACTAGTATGTTTTTGCTTTCAAATAATCTTGGTAGAATTATCAAGCTGCTTACAAAGTGTTGTTCTTGAACTACAGTGCTTACATTCACTCTCTACTTTGTTACAATAGACTATTAACTACTATATAATAGTTTTCTTCTACATCTATTTTCTATCGACTGATAACATTATAAAATACACTTTACAATGTTTACATGAAAATAGAAATTAGTTACTTTCACAGTCTTCATTAGACTTTGTCTAGTCTTGGAAATATCTTTGTCTTGATCCATTCTGTGAAGACTGTGTTGCCTTGAAAGTCTTCACAGTCCTGACATGACTGTCTTCCATTGATTCAATTTCTGCAAAGTTCCAATTCCTTTTGTCTTTAAATAAATTGGGAAACCTTAATCAACTGATAAATGTTGTTAAGATTATCAGTTGATTCTCCTTTGTTCATCCATCGATGGATAGGATATTCATTGATCAATTGATGTATCGATGGCTAATTGAGTTATCCATCGACTCCCTATCCGTTGATAGCTTTTATCCGTTGAAAGCTTTCATCCGTTGAGTAGTGTCTTTGTCTATCGACTCCAATATTTGTTGATCACTTCTTTTATGAGAATTCTGACTTAGAATATTTACAATTGATCAGCCATTCTTCACATCAGTTGAGAAGCTATCAATTGAAGTCAATGACATCAGTCGACTATTTCACGGCATCCATCGAGGCAATACAATCAATTGATAATGAAACATGAATCAATTGTTACAATCCAATTTATCAGTTGATAAACAAGCTTCAACTGATAATTGTTTTCCTAGTCAATGGATATTTATAAGTCATATATCCATCGACTAGTCTGAGAATTTGCAAGAATTGTTAGTCCACAAATCATTGTTGATCATCATGAAGTAAGATTCTTATCAAACAAGTTTTATTAGACATTAAAGTTAGATGATGAGACTTTACAAAAATGTACAGTCAAATACATGATTGAGGTGGAGACAATGCTCAGAAATAAAGGATTCAGATCTCAAGACAAGTTAGATGTTGCTGAAAAGACCCGAAAATACTGTTTGTCAAAAGAAAATTCCATCTTACATACATAAAATGTCATTCAAACCAGCCATTCAAAAAGGGGCGGGTTGGTTCGGGTTGGCGGTTTAATCGGATTTCTGTTCACCCCTACCAAGGACACATGTGCATAAGAGTTCAACTCTAGAAGAAGGTGAAGTTGATACTTCTAAAGACTGAAGAGTTAGATAGGTCAAGATAGAAACTATGTAATATTTGTTCAGTCTAGATGAACGTCTATCTTGTATTTATCTTTCAAGCATGAATCTGGAAAATTGTTAAATATAAAACTATAATTTTTTTGTTATTATTTATTATTTACAGTTCTTACATGTCGTACTACTTTCTTAGTTGTTAGGTGAGTTATCCTCTAAAAATTTGTGTGTTAAATGTTTAACAACAAATAAGGGGAGATTGGAAGGCGTATGATTAGGCCTATTTGTAATAATTAGATGACAACTTAACTCAAAAAAGAAAAAGCAATAAATAATAATTATGAAAACAGGAATCAGGACGAAGAAAGTAAACTAGACACAAAGAATCAGACTGTGAGAAGTATTTTTATGAGGTTGCTAATTTACACTGGAAGAAGTTCATTAATATGTTTAAGTGTCGGTGAAAAATAAAGAAGTAGTATTTCAGAAGAAAAAGAAGATTCCAAGTGGCTACTATAAAAAGATTCCATGAAAAGAAAATATTAAAGACAAAGCTAGAAGCAAGAACAAGACAGAAGATCACATCTTTTAAAGTTAAAAGGTGAAGAATATTTATTTTAGTATGACACAAATGAACCAGACAATACATTTGTGTGTCAACTAATTTAATAAATATTTACCACCTAGTACAAGTGATTCTCAGACAGAAGACAATGAAGATAGAAAGACTCAAGTCAAAACTACAGTGGTTGTGCAGTGAAGAAACCAATTTATTCTGCTATCAAAAGTTTATTAATTATTTAATTTATCTACTTAATTTAATTCACCTTGAATTAATTTAATTTATAAATTAATTAATTAAAATTTGTGGAATTAATTAAGTTAAAAGAACATTTTATTTTCTTTTTTAAAAAAATCTTGTTTCACCTTAATAGAAAGTCTTACCGAATTTGGTTGTTAAGAATTTTTAGAAAAATCTTACTGTTTTATGAATAAGATTTTCTACAAAAGTCTTACCGAATTTCAGTATTAATTAAGACTTTAATAAAGTCTTATCGAGTTCTTTTTTCAAAAGTCTTACCGAGTATTTTAAAAGTTTTACCGAGTAATTCAAAAGTCTTATCGAGTAAAAAAAATCTAACCTAGCTTATTTAAAAAGTCTTGAAGGCTAATTTATAAAGTTTTTGTGATTTTTTAAATAAGTTTTATTAAAAAGTCTTGCTAGCTTCAACCTCTATAAATATGAGGTTCTTGTCTTCATTATTTTCGTTGTTGAAAATATTCAAATTCAGTCATTTGTCTGCATTGTAATATTCACAGACTTTCTGTGCTGGTTTGAAATATAATTGTTAAATTAGAACAATTTATGTCAAAATCGTTCTAGAACACTTTATCATTTATATAAAATTTCATCATATTAATTTTGTAATACTTTTTAAGTTAAAAAATCATATCTTCTACTTGAACAATATTTCATTATAATTAATATTTCGTAAGAAATTAAAATAATATTTTTAAATCCAATATTCTGCGATTAAATTTAGATATTATATTCAACCCCCATTCTACAATATCAGGGACCAATATAGACTTTGTTGGCTTCTCTATAGACATCTTATGGTTAGACTTAAATTTTTCCATCGGCATAACTGCAATGGGATAGATACAAAACAAGTAAAATGTTAAGCACAATGCATAAGTCATTTTTTATAAAATGATGTTAAGGTAAAATAAAAATCCATACCAGCTTCTTGATCCATCGGCATACTAGACTTTGGAGGCTTCTCCATGGGCATCTTATGGTTAGGCTTTCATTTTTCTATCGGCATCGCTGTAATGAGATATTTAATAAACAAATAAAAATAACAGAAGTTAGCAATATCATATATTCAATTTAATATCAAGTTGCAATATATTTACATATATTTGCAATATATTTGCATATATTTGCAATATATTTGCAATATATTTGCATATATTTGCAATATATTCAAGGAATAGATAACATATATTTGCAAAATATTTAAGTTACTGCTTTTGTTTAAAATAGGGGAACTTAATATCGTGCCCATGCTAGAAATCCTATATAGAAGAATGTTCATGCTAGCAATCATGACAGATAGTTAATGATGTATTCTCGATCCTTAATCTTCACTGCAGAAGCAAGCTAAAACTAGGTTTTGCAAATTAAATTTTGCTTGTAGCCAATTCTTGAATACCAAGCTTGATTACCAAATAAAATATTTCGAAATTGGGTTTGGGATTGGGATTGGATAGGGAGTTTATTAGTGGGATAATATCTAATCATGTATGTCTAATCTAATGTATATACATACACATATAAATACTAGTAATAAACAAGGTATACAACAAGTAGAGACATATAGATATTATATTTTATGTGTATGTAAATACTAGTAAAAAACAACATAGTATGTAATGAAAATGCATAGTTGAGCAACATAATAATTACTATAGAAAAAATATTACTGATATAAAAACACAAGGTAAAAATGAAAATGGCATATTCAATGAGAGACATAAATTCCTGCAACCTGATTAAGCATAATTTCACAATATTCTAGCTAGCATAGTCCATACATTGTTTTCATTTTTAAAATCACTGTGACACTTGTAATCCAAACTACACAAACAATGATTTTTTCATAACTAGAGAATCCTATGTTGGCCACTATATCCCTAATTTTGCTTCTAGAGTTGTACAAACTTTAGGACTTTAAATTGTTTCTTGATTTTCCATGCTATCAAACTTGAATACACACGGTTGAAATGAACAAATTTCATACCTAATTCAACCAATTTCTCTCCCGGCAATCCCCTCCTGCTTCTTGCTAACTGATCATTTGACGACCTTGAACATCTCCAACAATGGTTGGAAAACAACTCATCAAGCTCCTTGAAGCACATGGATTTTAAAGACAAGTAATCGTAGCTTTTACCCTTATAACCCATGCAAAGAAAATTTGTAATTGGGTCCATGGCCAATTTTTTGTGAAAGTGAGGCGAGAGAGAGAGACGGGGGAGAGAGACAAGTGAGAGAAAGGCGAGAGAGAGAGAGACGAAGTGAGAGATACGCAAGAGAGAGGCGATAGATTAGATAAATGAAATGATGGTTTTTTTTTTCACTCTCACTCTAACGGGTTGTATAACACATTTGCTGTAAAGCGATGAGATAGGGCTAACCTATTCACAGGCCTAAATAATAAGGGTTGAACTGTATTTTTTAGTAGCTTGTCTGTCCATGGGCCCATACTTGAAGGGCTATAGTGTATTTTATCCTAAAAGTTTACACACATTTCAATAATTAAACTGCGTATTACTTGACGAATCCCACAACACTAAATGCATGTTAAACTATTGATTCATTTAAATTTCTCATATTTGAACCAATTTTATTTTATGAAAAAATTCTCTCCACATTTTCATTTGAATTTTAAAATTTTCAACTAAATTTTTTTCCCCTCATATTTTATTCTATATATACAATGAATCCACAACCATAAAAATATAAAAATACACTCTACACTTCAAAGCTATGGCATCAATGTACAATTTCAATTTAAATGTTGAATATATTGATCTATATTTTTCTCCTAAAAAAGACACAAGTATTTATATGCAGCAAACAAAGATATTGATTTAAATATTTCTCCAGAAGAAACAAGTTTGTTTAGATCTCTTATTCTTCTATTTTAGATATACATATGTTGTTTACACATTATTTAATTTATTAAACTATTTCTCTTACTTGTTATTCATATCTTTTTTATATTTGTTAAAGAGGATAATAATACCAATACAACAACATATCAGGATGTAACTCAAAATTTTGCTGACATGGGTATGTTATTTAAACTTTATTTTTTCATTCTTGTTCTATTGTACTATTTTTTTTTTGTTTAGCTTGGTTTTGTTTTTGTATTCATTTTTGTGCATTATTAGTTTAATTGATAAAATTGTACATTAATTTATATTTTATTTAGTTTAGTATTTTTTTATATTAATTTTTATGCTTTATTGTTTGTTTATATTAATTTTATTTTATTTTTATATTCATTATTGTGCTTTATTAATTTAAGTGATAAAAATCTTACATTAATTTAGCTTAGTCTTGTTTTTATATTCATTTGAGTGCTTTATTGTTTTGTTTCGGTTTGTTTTACTTTTATACTCATTTTTGTGCTTTAAGTGATAAAATCTTACATTGATTTTATTTTATTTAGTTTAGTCTTGTTTTTGTATCCATTTTTGTACTTTATTAGTTTAATTGTTAAAATCATATAAATGACTAAATTAGTGATTATTTTGCCATATTAAATTAATTTTATCTTTTTTGCAATTAAATTTTATAGGCGGGGAAGAACCTTTGGTAGAAGAAAGGCAAGCAAAAAAAAAGAGTATTGCCAAATGATCGAAGACATGAAATATATTTGGCCTTGATGAAAAAAAGTGTTGATCAAAAACTTAAGAAAGACACAACAAAGAATGTTGCTTCATTATTTTCAGTTTCAATGCTTAATGTTCGACGTATTCGGAAACAATCAAAAAATAGCATTGGAGTAGTGGTTGATGTATCTCACAGAAGGACAAAAAATTTTGGCAGGAAAGAGTAAAATTTGATTTTGAAAGATTTATGAATATTCCTCTGACCTAAAAAACTACACTAGAGTCTACTACTTGTGCATTCAAAATTGAAAAAATAACTCTACATCAAAATGTGAAAACAAGAAAGGTAAGAAGACACTCAAATGCAATCAAATCATATATGAGAGATGACAATAGAAAAGCCAGACTTCAATTTTGTATATATATGCTTGAAACGAGTAACATTGATTAGTTTAATTATTAAAATCATACACATGAATAAATTAGTGATTATTTTGTCATTTTAAATTAATTTAACCTTTTTTGAAATAAAATTTATAGGCGGGGAAGAACATTTGGTATAAGAAAGGCAAGCAAAAAAAAGAATATTGTCAAATGATTGGAGACGTGAAATATATTTGGCCTTGTTGAAAAAAAGTGTTGATAGAAAACTTAAGAAACACAAATCAAAGAATGTTGCTTCATTATTTTCAGTTTCAATGCGTACTATTCAACGTATTTGGAAATAATCAAAAAATAACTTCGGAGGAGTGGTTGATGTATCTCATAAAATGATAAATAAATTATGGCAGAAAAATAGTACAAATTGATGTTTAAAGATTTATGAGTATTCCTTTGACTTAAAGAACTACACTTGAGTCTACTGCTTATGCATTCAAAATTGAAAAAACAACTCTGCATCGAAATGTGAAAACAAGAAAGGTAAGAAGACACTCAAATGCAATCAAACCATATCTGAGATATGACAACAGAAAAGCCAGTCTTTAATTTTACATATCTATGCTTGAAGAGAATACCATTCATCATGATTCAATATTTTCATATTTATACAACACTCTATACATTGATGAAAATTGGTTCTATATGACAAAAAAATCTGAAACTTACTACTCCTAGCTGATGTGCCACACCGCACATGTAAAACCAAAACAATTGTTGAAAAATTTATATTTCTAGTATCTATAGCACAACCAAGATTTGACAAAGAAGGTAATGTATTATTTTCCAGAAAAAGTAGAATATTTCTCTTTGTTACCAAGTAGCCAGCCAAAAGAAGTAGTGTGAATCATGTTGCTGGAACACTTGAAACTAAAGTTATGACTTCTATTAGAAAAAATACTAGTTATTTATGGAGAAATCTGGTAATCAACAAAGATCAAGATTCTTTGCCGAAAAAAGATCTGACGAGGCTGAGATGTGGTGGAGCATGGTGGTTTGTATGAGATTGGGGGCTCAGATTGCTAGGTTTCAGAATAACAAGATCTTTGTGTTCTCTGCCGGCTGTGAGCTCTAATAATTCTGACCCCTAACTATGTGCCTACATACATCTATTTATAGGGAAAATAGAGGATCAAGCCCATGTAGTTCTTAGCAAAGCAGAAGCCCGTTAGGAATCCAGAGTTTCCTTCTTCGAATCGAATGCAGAAAAGGTAAGTGGAACCTTCATAGAAGAGAAATGTACATTTGGGCTTGTTCGGATAGGTCAAAGCCCAGTATAAGATCCGAGGACTTCATGGATCCGACATTGACCCAAAAACCGTGGGCTCTAGCCGGTCCACTACAGCTATTTCTAAGGATACCTTGATTGGAGTCCAGCCCTAGATCCACCATAAATTGTAGGTCACGTCCTAAACCCCCAGATGATGGCAACCCGCCTGAGTATAGGGAAAGGATCTTCCAAGATAAGGTCAGTAGTACACCATAACTCCCCTACGAGGGCAAACTGAGGAATATTGAGCTGTGGCCTTCAATAGGCATTAATAGGCATAGATGGCGGAGACATTAATTGACGAAAACAATGTCTTGCAGGAGATCGGGAAGGAATCTTCCTAACAGAGGACACACCCACCCTTGTCCTCAAGGAGATCCTTCATCAGGGAGAGCCCTCATCTTCATACCAGGGCGCACCCTCTTCTTCAGGGAGAGCCCTCTTCTCTCTCTTCCTCAGGGCGATCCAACTTCTTCAAGGGCGGCTGGATTAGTCTCTGGGAGGCCCGAGTCTATCCAATTTTATAAGAAATTCAATTCTAGGAGGAGACTGCTTCTCCTTTCACGAAGAGACTGATTCTAAGAGAATCCTAATATTAGGAGGATGACGATTCCAGGAGAAGCCCGACACTTGAAGGAGGCTGACTTCAGAAGAAGCCCGACACTAAGAGGAGGCCGATCCAGGAGAATCTTGATACCAGGAGTAGGCCGATTCTAGGAGAAGCCCGACACTAAGAGGAGGCCGATTCTAGGAGAAGCTTGATACCAGGGGAAGCCCAACTACCTCCAAAATTCTCAAAATATTGAAATATGAGAGAATTTCTTCATTGATCAAGCTCCTCCATTTTTTTGGGCGTGTCCATAACATTCTCGTAAAACTGTTTACTTCTTCCTAAAATTTTAGAATATGAGTCATCCACGTGACTTGAGCACTTTCATCTACTTGCATTACCTTTATCTCTGGAACATTAGGCTTCTCCTGAACTTCCAATGAAAATACCTCACAACATATGAGCATTCTTCTGAGAACCTAATTTGGCCAAGACATTAACACTACTATCACTCTTCCTCGACATCTACTTCAGGAGCACCTCCTTGAATTTTTGCACAAGTCACTGAGCACACTCAAAATACATCTCCGTCTTGGGACCCCGAGCTTTGTACCCCCTATTCACCTGGTAAACTACCAATTTAAAGTGCGTCATAACCAGGTGCTCACCTTCAAAAATTGTCGGGAATATTAAATGTTTTTTCTATTGACCCTGCTTTTTCACTACAAAAGGCATTCGAGGATCTAAGTCAATGTCAAAGTCGTCTTCTTTCTTCTTCCCATTAGAGGGCGCGCCCTCTCTCTCCCCGGGAGATTGTTGAAAATTTTCTTCCAGTTCAATGATGGGAAGAGATTCAAGAATGATTGCTTTTCCCTTCCTTTTTCTGACTTAGGCTTGCTCTTTAGTTTCTTCGTCACTGACATCTTCCACGATTTCTTCCACAAATTCCTCCGTAGGGGGTACTTCCAACATCAAAATTTGAGGACATGGCTTGTCCTCAATGTACAAGATTTCTTCCATTAGGTCATCTTCCTCGGGGAGTTATACTGTATACACAACATTCACTATGGCTTCTTCTTGGCTTTCCACCATGTTATTTGACTATGGTTGTCTTAGACCTCTTGTGTTCTCAAATACCTTGACTAACTTGTTGTAGCATTCTCTTGAATCAAATTGGCATCCCCTAACACATCTGATGCCGGCAGAAGTGGGAAATTTCATGGACAAGTGGTAGATGGAAGTGATGACCCTCATCTCTTTCAAAAGTGGCCTCCCAACTAAAGCGTTGTGAGCTGACTCCTAGTCTACTACTAAAAAATCAATGATCTGGATTGACGACAACTCCCCCTCTCCAAGAGTAACATGAAGGTGGCTGGTTCCCTTAGCAAGGATGGATTCTCCTCTAAAGACATAGAGGAAGATGCTTTCCACCATCATGTTTTTGTCAAGAAGTCTCATCTTCTGATATGTGCTATAATATAAGATTTTTATTGAGCTTCCGTTATCCACGAAGACCTGATGTATGTTCACCATCCTAATTTTTACCGTCACCACCAAGGCATCATTATGTGGATGATGTACCCATTTAACATCATTCTCTGTGAAGGTGATGCTTATGGATTCTCCTTTGAAGAGCTTCGTAGGCCTTGAAGATAAGCTGTTGACATTAGTGAGAGGGCGGTACTTGGCTTCCTTTGCATACCTTTTCATTGCATTTCTACTATGTCCTGCGATATGGCGTCCTCCAAAGATAGTGTGTATGTTATCGGCTTTGACAAAAGTAGGTTCTGAGGTTGGCTCCTGTTTGTTAGCTCTCAAGCCTGGTCTACTCTCCCTTCTGGGTGCGGGATGATCAACTCTATACTTCTTTACCCATTCAGTGAAATGCCCTTCTTTTATCAACGATTCAATTTCATATTTTAGTTGTTGACATTCGTGAGTGTCATACCTAGTAGATTCATGTTATTCACCATATTTTTCTGATCTTTGCTTCGCCAAGCTAATGGAGGAGATGGCCTCCTGAATAAACCCTTGTTCTTATTGACTTCATAAATATGCTCTAGTCCCACCACTAAAGGAGTGTACCCATCTCTTTTCCTCTCATAAGAACGTGGAGGACTCCAGTTCCTCCTATCATGTGTCATATTCACCTGGTTTGGACTTCCAGGCTTCTCCCTATATTAAGATGGTAGAGTTCTATCCCTCTTCTTTGAATTCTTGAATTTTGATCTTGACTAATTTTATCTTCTCAAGATTTTTTAATTCTTTTGAAGGGTTCTACTTCAGCATAGAGGGAGGCTAAAGTAGATGGTTCCTTCCCTTATAGGTGCTTCCAAAAATTTGTCCCAACCTTCAAACCTGCAATGAGAAAACTCTTCAAGGTATCATCTTTAAAATCTCGAACTTATTCACTTACATAAAATGCTCCAAAAATCCAATAAAAAGTTACAACAGCTCAATATCCATCATCTTACAATATATAAATTAAAAATACAACTAAGGTCTCCGAATTTCGCAACTCGCACTCTGCCCACAAAGTAGTCTACCTAACCTGCCGGGGGAAATGAAAGAAACATAGACCGCCAGTAAGCGAAGGGCTCATATACGGATATATAATTATGCAAAGAGTACAATGGTTAGACACACTGATAATATGAATAAAAAGAATATTTGAATAAAGAATGCTGAAACAAATTGAAACAGACAAAAGATACTGGTCATACTTAACTCACAATATAAACAAATGAAAAGACACGATAGATACTTATCTTACAATATCAACTTATAGATTTACTCTTAAAACACAAATATTCTTACTCTTACACATGCTCTTACTAGTCACATATTATAATGACCAAATACTGAAATACAAATTTACTTACTGATAAAGGAGACAATCTTACACTTACAGGATGTCCTACATTTCGGTTCTCCAGAATATGTAATCATCAAAACTTATAGGGACTTGCATAGAACAAATCAAATGCTACCCAAAATCTTACAGGAGCTTACACGGTACAAAACACAATGCTACCCAAATGGTCAAAACAAACATACACAATAGTCATGACTCAACGTGTCCCATAACTCCGGCGACACACCCATACAATTTAAATACACCGTATAGGTGGTGCCAAAACATGAGATTATCCACTCATGACGAACGTCTTACGAAATCTCTCAAATCATACATATATCACAAATAAACTGAAAGTATCTTGCTCAAAATATCATACACACCAAATATCACAGACTATTACAAATAAAATCAGACCTGACCGGTCCGCAAAACTGACAATTTACTATATAAATTTGAACTCAAATGAAAAAGTGAAGAACACGAAAATCGTAGGAAATTCTGAGACTTTTCTGGAATGGTAAGATTCGTCAAAAACATATAAGAAACAAATGCAGAAAACCAACAAATATGAGCTGTTAGAACAGAATCAGTACCTGATCACAGTAGTATTTTGAGATTTACGACATCAAGATCACAGATTTTCCTGAGGGTGCATCTATCCCTCAATCATTGGCTCCTTTCCTGAGGCATGGGCGCGGTTTAGGTGTTTGATGCTGGTATGACTTGAGGAGTGCCCTGATTAGCCAAGGGGGTCTGCGGAGCGCCCTTACCCTGCTTAACATATCTACCAATTCTACTATACAAATCATATATAGGTTTCCAGAAGTTACCTGAGTATTACGTACCTCATTAACAGAGTATTCAGACTTCTTGAGATGAGTTTCTCCTAGGGCGCTCCCTAAAACAAAGGCTTATCTCCAGCGTCATCTTCATCAATATCAAGCCGATTTGACGTTGTCCTCATGAATCTTCCTATCTCGGGTTGACAAGATTCACCAACCATCTTGTCCCCACTTCTGCCTTTCTCGAGAAGCTTGGTCATCGACCTGAAACCTAGATTGAGATCCAGAATTTTTTCATGAACATATTCTGGAGCATACTCATCATGAACGTCTTCTTCCTAGAGATCAGAATCCCTGAGGGATTGAAGACGGATGAGGGGGCTGAGGCGTGCCCTGAGGAAGATAAAGGGCCGAGGTGTGTCTTGAGAAAGATGAAGAGCTGAGGTGTGCCCTGAAGAGGAGGTCGAGCCCAAATGTATGTTAGCCGACTCTGAGTGGACGTGACGCGCCCTGACTTGAAGTAACTATATGCATGTGATGGAGTGATGTCGACCCTCCCAAGAGTGGAGTAATGTTAACCATTTTAAGGTAGTGGAGTAATGTAGACCCTTATTAGGGTGGACGCGTCCTCGTCGTAGGGCATTGCCGGATGAGTCTTTTTTCTCTAAAATTTTTTGGGGGAAGGACCTAGGTGTCGACTCACGAAGGAGGAGTAACCTTGGCGTCGACCCCAAACTTGAAGACGAAGTTGGCGAGGGGAAGGACCTAGGCGCCGACTCACAAATGAGTAGCAGCATATGCATTGAACCTCGACTTGAAGATGAATTTGATGATGGGAGGCCTCGACTCACGAATGAGGAGTAGTCCTGGCGTCGACCCTTGAAAGATATATGATAAGGCCTATTTGTAATTATTAGATGACAACTCAACTCAGATCAGAAAGAGAAGTAAATAATAAATGTGATAACATGAATTAGGTCGAAGAATATCAACTAGACACGAAGAATCAGAATATCAGAAGAATTCTGATAAAACTGCTACTCAACACCAGAAGAAGTTCATTTATATGTTCAAGCATCAGTGTAAAATAAAAGAGTAGTATCTCAAGGAGTTCAGAAGATACAGAATGTTTTAAGTGCCTACTATAGAAAGATTTCAGAAAAAGAAAATTATATAGGAAAAACAAAAAGAAGACAAGACAGGACAAGACAAGATATAAAGACCATTATAGCATAAATGAGAATCAACATTGTAGTTAGTCATCCGTGAACCAGACTAGTGTACAGGGTGTCAACAATGTCAGTGAAGATTCATCGTCAAAAAGTTCAAATGGTTAGAAATGTTATTGTTGAAGAACAGAAGAGTTTAATCTACATCAACAATGGCCTTACAGTTAAGACTTTAATTTAATTCTCTATTAACTAATTAAATTAATTACTTAATTTAATTAGTAAATTAATTCACTTAGAATTAATTTATTTCTTAAATTAATTAAATGATTAATTAATTTAAAATTATTTTAGAATGAAGAAGACAGAAGTTGGAAGCTCAAAGGGATACATGTTTGTTTGGAATGCAGTGTACAATAGTCAGAATCCAAGATTGAATATTTGACTAGGTACATGTAGTGGTGAAAAGAAGTATTGTCTAGTTTAAAGATTCAGATTATTTCAGTAAAAGAGGTACTTCTAATTGCAACTATAGATACAACTAAATAGGCCTGACTGCACTGACTTGAAGACAAGATGGAAAAAGAATTGACACGGAAGAAATGCAGATTAATATATTCATAAAAGTGGAACCCCGGTTGGAATTGATTTATCATTTCCAAGTCAAAAGTAGTTCGGTTCTAGATGTTCAAAAGACCGCAGCTTAGAGCGTAAGGATTTATTTTTATTAATAAATATTTTATTTATTTAATAAATTATATTTATAAATATCTAAATAATATTATATATTTATTTTTATAATTTTTGAATTAAATTTATTATTTATTAATGAAAGATTATAAGCTGTGCGGGTCTAAAAGCATTTCTACGGAGCTTGTCTCTAATAAGACGAAATAGGCCCTTTTTTTTTCAAATTGAATTGGCAGAGAAGAAAAGTCATACCGAGCAAATTCAAAGGTCATACCGAGCAAATTCAAAGGTCATACCGAAGCCTTGAAGCAAAAGTCATACCGAATCTTTTAATTGAAAAGTCATACCGAAATTTTTAATTGAAAGGTCACACCGAGCTTATTCTAAAAGTCATACCGATCTATTCTGAAAAGTCATACCGAGTTTTTGAAAGGTCATACCGAATGGAAAAGTCATACCGAGCACTTTTAGAAAGTCATACAAGGCTTAAAAATTAACTGAAAAATATCCTAAATAAAAAGTCATACAAGCTTCTCATCCTCTATAAATATGAAGCCTTGGCTTCATAATTTCAGTAAGTTAGAAAACTTTCAAATTCAGTAATTTGTCTGCAAAATTATATTCACATACTTTCTAGGCTGGTTTGAATTTTCAATTCCTTAAGTAGAACAATTCATGTCAAATTTATTCTAGGATTTAAAGAAATATTTTACGGAATATTGTAACACTCTTTCAAGTTTATTATACCTATTTAACTTGAATCTTGATTAAATAATTTTAATTATTCTTGATAATTAAAATATTATTTTAAATCAGAATACTCCGTGACAAAATCTTAAGATTGTATTCAACCCCCCTTCTACAATCTTATATAAGGACCAACAATTGGCATCAGAGTCATCTGATTGACGTAACAAATCAAAATTCATAGCTCACTGAACCTCAATGTCGAAACTATTTGAACTCTGATTGTTTAGAGGCCTTTATAAATAAATTTATTTTTTATATTTATTTAAATAAATTTATTTTTTTAATTTAATTTAAATGAGTTTATTATTTAAACTTGAAAAAATTTATTTTATAAACATAATTTAAATAAATATATTTTATAAATTTAAATTAAATAAATTTATTATGTAAATTTAAATAGATTTAATTTTATAATTAAAATTTATTTAAATAAATTTATTTTTTGAATTCAAATTCAGATAAATTTATTTTATAAATTTAATTTAAATTAGTTTATTATTTAAATTTGAAAAGTTTATTTTATAAAATTAATTTAATTTAATTTATTTTATAAATTTAATTTAAGTAAATTTATATATATTTATTTTATAATCTAAAGTTGTTAAAAATCGTGGTCTATTTTTGAATTCGAAAGGAGCTGGATTTCTTCCGATAGTCATCAAGTTAGCTGTTAGTCCACTCCAATAGTTACCTAATTTTTTTATTTTTGATTTATTTATTTTTTCAAAAATTTTAAATTTTAAAATTTTCTTAAATATTAATTTAAGTTTTATTTAATTTTTAAGAAAATTTGAAATTCTTAAAATTAAATTTTTCTTAAATAATTATTTTTGATTAATTTATTTTCTATGAAAATTAAAAAATTTGAAAATTTAATTTTTTCTTAAATATTAAATTAAGGGTGATCAAGGGGTTTGTAGTTGGAAAATTCTTCGTTTTGACTCAGAATTAATTTCCAAAGCTTATAACCATGTTTCGAGGAAAGTGGTCATTACATATTAGTAGGTTTATTTCGGAGCATTTGGATTTTATTGTGGATGTTACGAGTGTTTATGTTATAGTTCCATAAACTGCTCAAATGTAAAGAAATGATAGATTTATTAGTAGGGAACTCTGCTGAATTTTTCTCTGACTCTTCTGATCATTCTAGTTTTTGTACAATTGTACTTGTACAAAACAGATTTAAGAATCATTAGAGGTCACAACCGAAGGAACATATGAGGTTAAAGAATACAAGACTGAACTTCATATTATCTCTGTAAGTACGGAGTATCTTATGCAAAGAAGGAGGATAATAGAAGGTTGTGTTAACCCTACAAAGAATCGTTTAAGGCTGTATTTAGTAATGGTAAATGGGTTGGTACATCAATTGTTCTTGTGGTTAAGGAATCCAATTCAAATTCAGTTTTGGATAGCTGCAAGACAGTGATGGTCTATAGATGAAACATCGGGTGTTGCAACAAAACTTTGGTTTATATGAAGACTTTACAAGCATTCAAGGATAAGGACTTACTTTGAACTGAGACAAGGATGATGTAGTGTTGAATGAGCATCAAGCTAAGCTTATTTTGCAGAAGGAAAGAGATGGGATGACTAAGATGATTCAGGGAAACACATGTAATCTTGCTCTAATAGCGATCTCTGAAGATAATTCACTCCAATAATCTCAGGTATGAATTTTTTCTATCAATGCAATGATTAATTCTAAGATATGAAATACATGATTAAGATCTTAGAGGTCAAATGTTTATCATACACATTAGCACTATAACATGTCAAGAAGATGAAGACTGTTGGATATGTTTTTAAGAACACTCTTCTAGATGTTAGAAATATTAATCTGGTGTATGTTACATTAGAAGATCTTATATGTGTTAAGGATTATATGAGAATTAAGATAATTATAATGGTGAGATTAAAATCTTTTCTTATAGCTTTAAAGTCTTGGAATAATAACCATGTTTCAGAATCCCTAGAACAATTAGATTTGCTTTTAATCATGAATTGCTTGTTTAGGATAAGAAATAAATTGAAGGTAGTACGGGAATTACTTAAGAGTTCAGCTAAAAAAATTTATATCTAAAACTGACTTAGGTAATTAGAGATAGTTAAAATGTTAGACAACAACAAAAATGGATTAGACTGAATTAGTAATTAAATTGTTAGTTTTTCTATTCCATGTGCTTTTAGAAAATTATTAAATATCTGTAAATCTGCTGAACATCTGTTACACTTGTGTAGAATTGGTAAAGTAGATAGTACTGAATTTTCTAATATGCATAACATGCCTGAATTGCATAATTCTTATCTATAATGCATTGAAGCTGAATGTTTACCATGTGTTCTTATTTTCATGCTTGTTTGTTTAAATTTGAAAATGCATATATTAGGACTTGCATAATCTTAGGCAAAACATGTATAAGAATCACACTAGGGTAAAGACTACTAGTCCATCAAAAGTTAAGTTGGAATCACTAATCTCATAGCCTTAAGTCTACCTTGTCAACGTTGTTGTAAATGAGAAGTTATCAGTTAAAGATAAGTTTGTGCATGTTAAGGTTGAAGCTGTTGTTACTACTGCTGAAAGCATCATCTCTAACCCATCTTGACTCAATTAAAGTTGAGTACCAAGAAACTTAATCATTTGTGATTGTAGAGTATGTAACAAAAGACAAAAGTTATATGAATTCATGATAGTTATTGTTCGAGGCATATGACTAGCATTAAAGCTCTACTATCACAGTTGGTTGAGAGAACCTACCCAACGGTAACCTTTGGAGATGACAACAAAGGATATATAAGGGATCTGGCTATCATGATTTTGGAATTGTCATCACTGGAAATATCTTTCTTATGGACGAACTGAAGCACAATCTACAGGGCACTAGGAGATTCTTTATCAAGGGTTTTCTGGAAAAGCATTGAAAAGGAAAAGTGTTTGATTTTAAACAAGAAAGATGGAAGCTCACTCAACTGGGAGTGAGAAACTTTTTCGTAGCTAACGTGGAGTTAGTATGCAAAGGTGAAGTGAGTTTCTTCGTAAAGCTTCATCTGTAAAGAGTTAGTTATGGCATAAGAAGCTCTCACACTTAGTGAACTAGACAATGGATTCTCCGATAAAGATGAAATTGGTAAGAGAACTGCTTCATATGAAATTGTATCAAGAAGGATATTTTTAAGTATGTCATATAGGGAAGTCAATGAAAACATCACACTAAAGCAAATAATGTCATGGAAGAACCATGCTTAGTGGTGGTTGATGACAACCTAATTACAATTTAGTGATATTCGTGCATTCAATAGATAATATATCACATATGGTTATTGATCACATCAGGTATATCAAGTTGGAAGCGAAGTAAGTTGTGAGAACTTTGAAGTCAGATATTGGAACTAAATTTCACGAATCAAGTTCTAAATAAAGTCTGCACTTATAAAGGTACTTTGAAGCTAAAACAATTAACACAACATGTTGCTTTAATCAACAAGATCGTGAAAAGATATCATATGAGTTAATGGCCCAACAGAAGCAAACACTGAAGCTCATTCGAGTGTTTAGAGGAAATTGGTATTTATTGAAGATTTAAGATGAGTAACTTGGTAAGTTTGAAGTTAAGGCTTATGTAACAATTTTCCTCGGCTACTCATTGAAGTCGAAAGCTTTCAAGATATATGTGATGTAAAACTAGAAGGTGATTAAAAGTTTGAATGTATCATTCAATTACACCAAGCTCCCGAGCATTCAAGTAAAAGTCTAATATGAATCTTTGAAGTTTGACATCTTGTCAAAGTCATATTCAGATATTGAGGATGAAACTGAGGTTGCAGAAGGAATCAATGTTAATGATGATGATTCAAATCCTATTAGTGGAATTGGTTGTGAAACTACATAACTCATGAACTTTAACATAATCTACTCAACAAGATGAAAGATCTTCAACACATCCTAGCAGCAACTCAGGGGGAGAAAATAAAAAAAGGTGATGACATTGCAAATAGTTTAGCCTTTTTTTATTTTCAACACATGCCTTTCAAATAGGGGGATTTGACTAGGCCTAGTCACATGCCTTTTCAATCTCCTTTTTCAGCAAATAGGCCTAGTCATTAGCAAATTAGCAGACTAGGATGAAAATAAACATTTAGTAGCAACTGAGGGCATGAAGCAAGTCTATCTGACTATGCAAAAACTGATGACATCTTTTGAAGCCTTAAAATTTCAAGAGGATCCCTCAACTAAGGGAGAGAAAACAAAGGAGAAAGTAGCTGGAGATGAAAGGGCTACTACTTAAGACAAAGGGAAAGCTAAACTATATTGTGAAGAACAATTTCAATCGTATGATCCAGAACCAGAAGAACAGTATTATGCTCAAGAGCAATTCATTGATGACCGTGCTCATGATGAATCATACATTCCTGACTACTGCAGAGCTGAGGAAGAGACTGCATTTGATGAAGAATTTTTGTTTCCAAAAGAAAAAGAAGTTGATCCAGCCTATGAAGAGGCAATGAAGAAACTAAAAGAAGACATCAAGGCAAGTCATGCAAAGACTGAGAAACTGAAAGCTCTAGTCGTGGAAAGAACAAAGGCTGAAAAAGAAGCAAGCCTAGAAAAGCAGAATCTCTGGGCCATTGCAGTCAGAGAAAAGAAGAGAGATGTACAGCTCAAGATTGGAAAGAAATAGGACACTGCAAGAGAAATAATGGACAAACAACAGAAGGGTCTATTTGAAGACAAGCATCTAAAATCAATAATTGAACGTCTAGAAAAGTCAAATGACAACATTGACAACTTCATGAAAGCTCTGAAAGAGGAAGTGGACTATATCATTATCCTAGTGGATCACATTCTTGAAGACTGGCAGATTTTAGTCTACACTCACAGAAATAGTACATTCAGAATTTCCTTGGAGTTTTTCAGACAAAGAAGTTTATCAGTGATATGGACGTTATTGAATAAAGTGAAGAGAAGTTCAGAAGAGAATGAGCTGCTAAGAGACAGGCTCAGAGACTTCGCACAAGCTGTTAGTCCTCAGATCTTATTTGATCCTCATGAGGTAAGATTTTTCTCAAACAAGTTGTATCAAATCATGCAGTTAAATGAGGAGTCATTAAAGGGCTACACAGTTAAGTACATGATTCAAGTTGAAAGGATGCTAAGGTCGAAAGGATTCAGATCCCAAGCTAAATTGGATGCTGCACAAAAGATCAGAAACTATTGTCTGTCAAAGAAAATTCCTTCGTACATCAGGCAAATGCCAAAGATAGATTCAACTCAGCCATATGATGTAGAAGAAGAGATAGTAGATCCTGTTGAGCAGGAAGTATTGTGGCAGTTAGCAAGAGCTGAACAAAGGATGTTGTATGGAGAATCCACTACAACAGATCAATCAGTATCTGAAGAAGTACGGAGGACACCAGTTCATAAAGGTTCAATCCTAGAAGAAGGTGAAGTTGATACATCTGAAGATTGAAGACATAGATAAAACAAGATAAAAACTTTGTAATATTTGTTCAGTACTAGAGGAACAACTATCTTGTATTTATCTTTCATGTATGAATCTGAAAAATTGTTAAATATAATACCAGAACTTTTGTTTATTATTTACAGTCATTACATGTCGTACTACTTTCTTAGTTGTTAGTTGAGTTATCCTCTAGGAATTTATGTGTTAAATGTTTAACAACAAATAGGGGGAGATTGAAAGGCATATGACTAGGCCTATTTGTAATAATTAGATGACAACTCAACTCTAGCTAATAAAGAGAAGTAAATANTGAAGTAAATAATAAACACCAAACAAGAATCAAGATGAAGACAATCAACTAATCACAAAGGATCTAAGTATCAGAAGTATTTTATGGGATTATTACTCAACACTGGAAGAAGTTCATTAATATGTTCAAGCGTCAGTGAAAAATAAAGTGGTAGTACTTCTAAAGAATACAGAAGATATAAAAGATTTCAAGTGGTTACTACAGAAAGATTCCAGAAGAAGAGGAAAGATAGTAAAATAAAAGAATGACAGAAGGCCATAACTTATATGTTATAGATGGAGAATAATTATTATAGTATGCCACAAATGAACCAGACAGTACATTTGTGTGTCAACTAAATTAATAATTATTCAACATCGAGCTCAAGTGGTTTATGACAGAAGACGAAGAAAATGGAAGACTTCAAAGCTGACTACTATGTAATAAATGACAGAGATAGTATTTTAATTCTACTATCAAAGATTAATTGATTATTTAATTTATCTAATTAAATTAATTCAAGTTGAATTTAATTTAATTTATAAATTAACTAATTAAATTAAGTAGAATTAATTTATTATAAAAGATATGACTTAATATGACTTTTTATATAATTCAAATGACTATTTAATAAGTCATACCGAATTATATAAATAAGTCATACCTATTTTTTGATTAAAAGTCATACCAAAATCATTTTTAGTTAATTAAGTAAAAAGTCATACCGAGCTTTAATTTAAAGAGTCATAACGAATTTTGACTCTAAAAGAGTCATACCGAATTCAATTTCTTTATTAAATAAGTCATACTGATTTATTTAATTAAAAGAAAAATCGAATATGACTTTAATATAAGTTATACCGAATTTTCAAGAGTCATACCGAGTTCTGAAAGTTATGCCCAGCCTTTTTAAGAGTCATACAAAGGTTATTTCTATACTTTCAAGAGTCATATTGGAAGAGTCATACCAGCTTTACAACCTCTATAAATATGAGGTTTTGGCTTCATTATTCAGAGTTAGAAAAACAGTTCAAATTCAGAAATTTGTCTGCATTATAATATTCACAGATTTCTGTGCAAGTTTGGAATATAATTGTTAAACTCGAACAATTCATGTCAAAATCGTTCTAAGCTTTTAAACAGTTATATAAACTTTCTACTTATTAATTTTATAATACTTTTCAAGTTAAAATAATATCTTCTACTTGAACCGTATTCCAGCACAATTAATATTTTGTGTGAATTTAAAATAATATTTTTAAATCCAATATTCCGCGATAATTTATTGATATTGTATTCAACCCCCTTCTACAATATCAGGGACCAACAATTGGCATCAGAGCTGGTTGATATTTTTAAATATCAGATCCGATCTAAAAATTCCGTAACTCATATACAGATCTCAAAAATTATTTTAATTCAAAATAATTTTTTATTCGAAATAATTTTTTCTCTAAAAATTATTTTTGATCAAAAAATTGTTTTAAGTCAAAAATTAAAATATTTTTAAAACACTTAATTTTTAATCTTATTAAAGATGAGTACTCAGAAAGTGACCAGCATCAAAATTCCACAGTTCGAAAGAGAGCACTACAACTTGTGAAAACACAAAATGCTACTGTTCATTGGGATTGCCAATCCCAAGTACGCATTAGTATTGGCCAAAGGTGTTGAACCCCCTATATCAGTTATTCTCGAACATGAGGTAGATGGGGTCGTAATCCCCCACAGACAGTTTCTGAAAAGTCCAGCAGACTATACAGATGAGGAAGCAGAAGCTGTGTCCTTGGACAACAACCTCAAATTAATACTGATTGAATCTCTAGACTACGTCATGTACAATCATATAGTCAACTGGAAGAATGCAAAGTAGATCTCGGAAACAATAGAGATTATCAATGAGGGGACTGAGGAAGTGAAAGAGAATAGACTAGAAATCCTGACCTCTCAATATGAGCAGTTTAGATCCAACCCTGGTAATGGTATCTCTGAGGTATTTCAGAGACTAAACAAACTGATAAATGAGCTCAATATGAATGGAAAGTTTTATCAGAACCAAGAGGTGAACAGGAAGTTTTTG
>QRFB01004426.1:0-25882 GCA_008931105.1 Oenanthe javanica
GTTGTACTAGTATAATGAAAATGTTCTACGTGAAAAAAGTTGAGAAACTAAGAGCAAGTCCAACAATGTCCTAAAGTATTGTCCTAAGCTAAAATTTAGGGTACTTTGAGTAAATGGGTGCTCCAATAATGTCCTAGTGGTGCCCTAAAACATTAGGACAACCATCATGTGCCTTATTAATAGGGCACCACTACACATGCCTCATTTCATTTTTATCAATAAAATATTCACTTCCCTCCTTTTTTATACTTCTTTTCCCTCATTTTATCTTTTCAAATATAAATGTAATTCAAATATAGTATTATTTTAATAATAGAGCATGAGAATATGGCAAATTGTTGGAGTTGATGTATGTGTATAGTGTTCTAAATCACTAGGACATTATATTTATTAGGCATCTTCTAGGACATTGTTGGACTTGCTCTAAAAAAAGAATAAGTTTATCCCAATGTGATTGTGCCACCTGGTTTTATTGAAAGATTGCAGTTTCCCTACTTTCAGTTTTACTTTCTGTCGTAACAGATAAAACTGGTTTATTGGTTAACTGAGCTATTTAAATTTGAAATTAGGCTTCTAATGCTTATTTTATTCATGTAGATGCCTGGACCTGTACATCATCACGTGAATAAATTTGTCGATGAAAATAAAGATAAAGTTATTGAACTGAATGGTATTAGCCATGAAATTGAGGGCAAAGCTGCCTTACCACAAGTCACAGAAAATGCTTTGATGCTTGAAAAGGCTCTCATTGCTGAGTCACCGCCTCGTAGTTTTGGTATTGCTACTTCTAATATTGTGGATGTTGTATCGTCAAGCCATTCTGAAACAACAATTTTGTCTTCTCTACCTTCTCTGCAAGTTGAATTTAGACCACTCNTCACACCCAATTGACTTTGACTTGGAAGAGAAAGAAGCCCATTCAAAAGGAAATGATCATGAACCTGAATTTAACTCTGAGTTGGGCATATTAAAGAGTGTTACTGAGCTGAATGGTGCAATTGTTCTACCCAGTCATACTGAGATAAAAGTGGATGAAGTTGACAAACCAAGTGATGTAACTGAGTTGAGTGCTGCAACTGTTGCTCAAAATTGCATAGGTACAGGAGTGGTTGAACTTGATAAACCAAACAATGAAATTACTAAAGAAGTGCATGTTGATAAATATGCTGGGGGTGATGAAGATTCTGTCCGTCGAGAGCTCTACACATTTTATGAGGCTAATCAGTCTGATATTCCATCCGTAGAAAACTTCGATAGTCTAATCAATCCACTAACTAAAAGTTCTGTAAATGGAGCAATATTTTCTACTCTGGACGTTCTTCATACTTCAGGTTGTTCAGTAGACAACATATTTCTTGCATGATATATTTGAAATATAGTTTCATATCTTATATATGTGTTCTCCCTTTTATGACTAAAGTGATGCTGAAAACTTGTATAATTTCTACTGCACTTGATATTATCGGCGTTACTCAATTAATACTTTCGGAAATCATGAAAGAAAGGCTCATTTTGGATTTTCCTCAGATGTTTCTATTAGAGAAAACAAAGGCTCTGGAAAAAGACACGAGTTTACCAGTCAAAACGAGAAAGGGATGCTATATCAGAATGGTAATAGAAGTTCATTGGTGTCCTCTTACAGAAAGGAAAAACACATCAATGAAAGACATTCTCTTTCTCAAAGATCCACTGCTTACAGGCGCCTTCTGAAAGAAGGGAGGTAACTTGCTTATTTAAATTTCTGTAGAGATTGGATCATTGTAACCCCAGGTCCCCAACAAAACCTGAAGTAGCAAGGTCTCTAAACTAAATGATAGATATGATAACTGGTGACTGATTGTGAATATCTCATTAATATATCCCTCTTTTAGTGTCAACTTGATGGTTTTGAAAATCTTTTGATTGAGTTTCGTTTACAGGTTACTGGACTGTGTAGAATTGCTTGAACATATGGAAAAACATAATTTGCTAGATATGGATAAGGTATATCACCTGTTATCTGACATGCAAATTTACTGATATCAGTCTCATAGTTGCTGACTGGAGGCGTACACTGGTCTCAGATATATCATGCAGGTTTCCTTCGGAAGTGCAAAGCACAAAGGGCTGTCAAAGAGGCTTTTCGCTTTACAAAGCTTATCCCTAATCCAACCCTAAGTACATTTAACATGCTTTTGTCTGTTTGTGCAAGTTCTCAAGATCTCGAGGGTAATTTGTCAACATTTGTATTATTATTACATAATTATGAGCTTCAGTTCTGAGACCTCTACATTTTATATAGGGGCTTTCCAAGTGATGCAGCTTGTTCAGGAGGCTAAACTGAAAGCTGACTGCAAACTTTACACCACTCTTATATCAACTTGTGCAAAATGTGGAAAAGTTGATTCGATGTTTAAGGTGTGATTCTCTACTCATTTATATATGTGTGTCTCTGTGTAATGTAAATATTTATGTAGAACAATCTACGGTACAGTGCTATATGTTTCATTATCTAGCCAACTCATTTCACAATTCACACTATTTGCAATTGTTAGGTGCTAGCTAAGGAGTGTGACAAACAATCCCAGGGATGATAGAAATATGACTGGGCGTTGATCTAAAGATTAACTAAAACCTAGACTGCTTGCCTTTTTTATAAGTTAGCCTCAGCCTTATTACGACGTGAGCAGGGGTTATTTATTAATCTTATAATCCATCCTATCTATGATATATTATTAAAACCGGAACATTAGTAATAATATAGATGAGTTTTTCTTTCAAATCAAATTATAATTAAATGATACTCCCTCCATCCCACTCAATTGTTATCCTTTCGGAGAGAAGGTCCGGCACGCATTTTAAGGTGCATATAAGTATAGTTCCATAACTTATTTTTAATTTTTTTTCTGAATAAAAATTTAAACATTTTATACTCATTTTGTGCACATTTTATACTCATATAAAATGATACTCATTTTTCTGAATATAAAAGTATAAAATGTTTAAATTTTTATTCAGAAAAAAAATTAAAAATAAGTTATGGAACTATACTTTATATGCACTTTAAAATGCGTGCCGGACCTTCTCTCCGAAAGGATAACAATTGGGTGGGACGGATGTAGTATTAATTTGTATACATCATTCATATCTATATGACTTGATCATAGTATAATATGCAAGTCCAATATAATTTAAATTTTAAATTTAAATATATATATATATATATATATATATATATATATATATATATATATATATATATATATATATATATATATATATATATATNGGAAAATGTTCAATGAAGATCACTTTTTAATTAGAGGCCCGAAGATCATATATGTACTGCATGCACAAAATGAGTATAAAATGTGTTATGAAATAATATCTATCGTAATGTTCTGTAAACTGTACATGTATGGTCTCCAAGGTCTCCAATTAAATAGTGGTCTCCATTAAACCTAACTAATATATATATATATGTTAATTTTTCATTGAAATTTAGTTATATTATATCTATATATAACACAAGCTCTATCTGATTTTAGTATAACATAAATAAATTTTACATAAAAATCAACATATATAAAAAATTAAAAATTAAATTAGATTGTACATTTCTAAAATAATATAACATGATAAAGTCAAATATATAAATTAATATATACACACACATATATTAGTCTTCAAATAAAAAAAAGGGTTTTGCTAAAAGAGAAAAGGCCCTTAGAGCATCTCCAACAGTGTTGGCTAAAATAATATAAAAAATAATGATTGGCTAAAATTTATTGAATCTAAAAGTTAATGTGCTCCAATGAGGGGTTGGCTATAATAATTAAATTTATATGTACAGCTTTGTTAAAGCTCTTGAGAGGTTCAACAGATTTTGTCAATGTGAGAAGGTTGGCGATTTTACCTAAGGGTTTTGAATGGTTGGAGCTTCACAATTTATACAGATTATGTATAATATCTGCCATGTAGGATTTTTCAGTTAAGAGTTTCCCCCATTGGAGATGCTCCTATAGTCACAATTTAGTCATAAAATGCCCAAAATATCATACCCTAATAAAATGGACCTTCATATCACAAAGAAACTTGATTTTAAATCAAGTTTTCAAAGATCCGGTGACATGAGCTCTAAACTTCAATAAATGCATATAAAGAGAAATGACCCTTTTAATCACAATTTAATGATAAAATGCCCAAAATATCACTATTCAATAAATGGCCCCTCCTATCACTTACAAATGCGACTTCAAGTCACGTTTATACGGTTTGTAAGTCTGTAAGTTTTTGTATATTTATTCATTTGTTAATCGGCTATTTGTATATTAAGAATCTCTTCCCCTCGTATGTATTTTGATTCAATGAGAGAGAAAGTGTTGTAGCTAAAAGACAAATGTAATAAATATTTTATACATTGCTGTTGTGCGTTAGTGGTGTTCACGTGATTTAAAATCATTACAAAGTAACTGACAACGCAAACTGTATTTGCGTTTATGGTAATAATGCAAACTGTAGTTGCGTTTTAAAACTTTTTTTAATTTGTTTTTTAAAAATAAGTAAAAATGTAATATTATATTATGTTTTTTGAAAAAAGCAATTTTATGTTGCGTTTTTAAGTGATATAAAAGCCTATTTTTTTAAATTGTGATATTTTGGGTCATTTCTTTGTAAATTGTGATACAAAGGGCCATCACCCCATATAAAAGCCCTTCAACAAATGCATATAAGAAAACCTTACCTCTAACCACTTTTAACAATCGACCAAATAATTATTAGTCTTTATCCCGCACCAAGTCCAACAAAGTCATAAAGTTTAACTCCAACGTTGCATGGTAATATCCAAAGGGCAGACGTTCATAACGAGGAACTTTCTGATTCTTTAAATGGGCCTACTATGTTAGGCTTGGGCCGGAGATTTTTCTAGGTAATTTCAAGTTTTTTATTATTCAAAAACTTAAGTTAAAAATGCGTTTTTAAATATATATACACATATGGGTTACATTCAAGTGAAAACTTTTTAGCATGAGAATCTTGAAAACTTTCATTAAATTTTGCAGAACCATAATAAGAAATGCCAAAAAAAATGTTTAAATAAACTTTTTATTATGGTTTTGCTAATAAAATTATGGTTCTGCACTATTTTTTTCCATTTTTTATTTATTATGGTTCTGCAAAGTTTAGTAAAACTTTTCATGGTTTCCACGCTAAAAAGTTTTTAGCTGAATGTTACCATATATTATATATATATATGGAACTTTAAATAATTTTAATATTTTGAAAAGTTTGTAGGTTTTCATAATAAAAGTATTTTCACCAAAATGTTATATATATACTAGTTTATAACTCGTGCAAAGCACGAACGATATTAATAAATTATATATTAGTTGTTTTATATAATTTAAATATTTAATTTAATGTGCTAAATTATTTTATCATTAATTTCTTTCTATATTTTTTTATGCAATGTTGTTTATATATTAATTATTTTTTTGATTTTAATATTCATGCGATTTAATTAATAAATTATAATTTTAAATAAATTAGAGAATTTGAATGATGATGAAATTGAGTTGAATGTAATTACAACTATATTACATAAAAGTTATAGAGTAAATAGGATTCTTAAAATAGATTATATAGGCTAGATAAAATATAATATTACTCGTGAGCAGTTGTATAAAAGGATGTCTACACCAGTTGTATGTATTATATATCTGTTTTAAATATTATAATAATATATTATACTTTGTATTTTATTTTTTATTTCATTTTAGTTAATTAAAGGAGTTTGTGTAATGATGTATTCCAATGAAATGAGTTTGTATAAGAGTGTATTTTATTTTTTCTAAATTTAATTTTAATTAATTAAAAGAGTTTGTATAAGGGTGTATTCTAATTAAAATTTAATTAAAAAGTGTGTTTGGACTTGGGTAATAGACAAATATGACTATAAAACCAACCAAACATTTCACACTTAGACATTAATAATATAGCATAAATATATGGAAAAAGTTCAGCTCTTTGATGGAGTACTACTAATTAGAGTACAAGTATTTAGGGGGTGTATTCAATCCGGATTCTACAGTATTTTTTTGTATTTTAAAAATCTGGGATATTCAATCAGGATTTTAAATAATACTTCAAAGTCTAGAGGTATTGAATCAGGATTTTAAACTGTATTTTAAAATCCGGGGGTATTCAATCATGATTTAAAATCCTGGGGTATTCAACATGGATTATTATTAATCAATTAAAATCTAGGGGTATTNATTTGGAACTTTAAATAATTTTAATATTTTGAAAAGTTTGTAGGTTTTCATAATAAAAGTATTTTCACCAAAATGTTATATATATACTAGTTTATAACTCGTGCAAAGCACGAACGATATTAATAAATTATATATTAGTTGTTTTATATAATTTAAATATTTAATTTAATGTGCTAAATTATTTTATCATTAATTTCTTTCTATATTTTTTTATGCAATGTTGTTTATATATTAATTATTTTTTTGATTTTAATATTCATGCGATTTAATTAATAAATTATAATTTTAAATAAATTAGAGAATTTGAATGATGATGAAATTGAGTTGAATGTAATTACAACTATATTACATAAAAGTTATAGAGTAAATAGGATTCTTAAAATAGATTATATAGGCTAGATAAAATATAATATTACTCGTGAGCAGTTGTATAAAAGGATGTCTACACCAGTTGTATGTATTATATATCTGTTTTAAATATTATAATAATATATTATACTTTGTATTTTATTTTTTATTTCATTTTAGTTAATTAAAGGAGTTTGTGTAATGATGTATTCCAATGAAATGAGTTTGTATAAGAGTGTATTTTATTTTTTCTAAATTTAATTTTAATTAATTAAAAGAGTTTGTATAAGGGTGTATTCTAATTAAAATTTAATTAAAAAGTGTGTTTGGACTTGGGTAATAGACAAATATGACTATAAAACCAACCAAACATTTCACACTTAGACATTAATAATATAGCATAAATATATGGAAAAAGTTCAGCTCTTTGATGGAGTACTACTAATTAGAGTACAAGTATTTAGGGGGTGTATTCAATCCGGATTCTACAGTATTTTTTTGTATTTTAAAAATCTGGGATATTCAATCAGGATTTTAAATAATACTTCAAAGTCTAGAGGTATTCAATCAGGATTTTAAACTGTACTTTAAAATCCGGGGTATTCAATCATGATTTAAAATCTTGGGGTATTCAACATGGATTATTATTAATCAATTAAAATCTAGGGGTATTCAAAAACTTATTAACACTAATGGATTTTAAATATCCATGGATTATGTTGGATTTTCCTATATATTTTTTATGTTTCAAAATCTTTTCGGTACGAGAGTTTCTACTAGATTCAACGCGGACTCTATGAATTATGTAGATAATCTATCAACTCTGCGTGAAATCTTGAATCAAATACAATCAATAAAAATCAATAGACTATACATAATACTTTAAAATCTGGATTGAATAAATGTTTGTGCTTACTGAACATTGCAGAACATACATTACTGTATCTGAGAGTTCTACACTAAACTAAAATTTTAAAAATTAAAGGAGATATGATCATCTAACATTGTACTGTACACCGAATGGTCTCAAAAGATTAAATCCAGCATTAAGTTTGAATTTTGCCGCTCCTAGTGATTTACACTGCAATTCAAAATTTTGGGCTTCTGAGTGTGGGTAAAAGCAGCAAAATTGAAGATTAAATAATTCTATTGATTTAATTTTTTTTAACACAGTGCCCTAAAGAGGTTCTCAAGAAGGTCTTGAGGGCAGGTGTTGAGATTAAAAAGTTTTGGATTTGCCTAAATATTCACCTCCATTTTAAAGGGAAGGGATTATGGTTTTAGGTCGGATATTGGTGTAAAAAAAACAGGTAGGGAAGAGAGAAAATAAACAGGGAGCAGAATGCACACATTCCTTTTTGTAGCATAAATTTATTGCTTTACTTATTTCATTGATTGTTGTTATTTTTATTATTTGTAATTACATGTACACTCCAAAAAATAGACAGAATTAATGATATTGCATAGAAGGGATGTAAAGTTGAACACAGTTGAAAGTCTAAATATGCAAACTGAAGATTTTGAAAGACTAAAGTGATGTTTGGGCAACATAGAGGGACACAAATTACAAATTAGTCTTATTAATTTATTATCATATACTCATTGACATTATGAAGTTGTAGGTTTTCCATGAAATGGTTAATGCTGGAGTGGAACCCAACGTCCATACATATGGTGCACTTATTGACGGCTGTGCTAAAGTTGGGATGGTCGCCAAGGCATTTGGTGCTTATGGAATAATGAGATCTAAAGTATGATTTTCAAAAGTCGTATCATTTATCTATTCTTCTAGGCCTCTGTTCAATTTCATCATCTCCTTTTATCTGCAAGAATTATTATTGTGGCTTGTATCTTTTTATTTTTCCATATCAATTGCAATTTTTTATGCAGTAGAATGTGAAACCAGACCGAGTTGTATTCAATGCGCTTATCTCAGCATGTGGTCAGTCTGGAGCGGTAGATCGTGCATTTGATGTATTAGCAGAAATGAGGGCCGAGACCATTCCAGTTGACCCTGACCATGTTACTGTTGGTGCTTTGATAAAGGCGTGTACAAATGCTGGTCAGGTGAATGATCTTTGATATGGAAATAGTTGCTTACATGTCGATTTATATACACTCACTTTGAGGAACCATCTTTGTTAGTTCTTACTTTAATTTTTAGTTATTTACCTATGTGATTATTTTCAGGTTGATAGGGCACAAGAAGTGTACGATATGATCAACAAATATAACATAAGAGGCACTCCAGAACTTTACACCATTGCTGTGAATAGCAGCAGCCTGACTGGTGACTGGACATTTGCTTGCAATGTTTACAACGACATGAGAGAAAAAGGGGTCATTCCTGACGAGGTACGACTATATTGTTCTCCTTTCTCCTTGTTTAGTATCTGACGTGTTCTTATTCTGTTCAGAGGACTTGTTGGTTTGAATGATCTATTGGCCTCTATTCCCTGAAAGTTACTGTTNATTGGATTTTCCTATATATTTTTTATGTTTCAAAATCTTTCCGGTACGAGAGTTTCTACTGGATTCAACGCGGACTCTATGAATTATGTAGATAATCTATCAACTCTGCGTGAAATCTTGAATCAAATACAATCAATAAAAATCAATGGACTATACATAATACTTTAAAATTTGGATTGAATAAATGTTTGTGCTTACTGAACATTGCAGAACATACATTACTGTATCTAAGAGTTCTACACTAAACTAAAATTTTAAAAATTAAAGGAGATATGATCATCTAACATTGTACTGTACACCGAATGGTCTCAAAAGATTAAATCCAGCATTAAGTTTGAATTTTGCCGCTCCTAGTGATTTACACTGCAATTCAAAATTTTGGGCTTCTGAGTGTGGGTAAAAGCAGCAAAATTGAAGATTAAATAATTCTATTGATTTAATTTTTTTTAACACAGTGCCCTAAAGAGGTTCTCAAGAAGGTCTTGAGGGCAGGTGTTGAGATTAAAAAGTTTTGGATTTGCCTAAATATTCACCTCCATTTTAAAGGGAAGGGATTATGGGTTTAGGTCGGATATTGGTGTAAAAAAACAGGTAGGGAAGAGAGAAAATAAACAGGGAGCAGAATGCACACATTCCTTTTTGTAGCATAAATTTATTGCTTTACTTATTTCGTTGATTGTTGTTATTTTTATTATTAGTAATTACATGTACACTCCAAAAAATAGACAGAATTAATGATATTGCATAGAAGGGATGTAAAGTTGAACCCAGTCGAAAGTCTAAATATGCAAACTGAAGATTTTGAAAGACTAAAGTGATGTTTGGGCAACATAGAGGGACACAAATTTACAAATTAGTCTTATTAATAGTTTTCTTTAATTTATTAACATATGCTCATTGACATTATGAAATTGTAGGTTTTCCATGAAATGGTTAATGCTGGAGTGGAACCCAACGTCCATACATATGGTGCACTTATTGACGGCTGTGCTAAAGTTGGGATGGTCGCCAAGGCATTTGGTGCTTATGGCATAATGAGATCTAAAGTATGATTTTCAAAAGTCATATCATTTATCTATTCTTCTAGGCCTCTGTTCATTTTCATCATCTCCTTTTATCTGCAAGAATTATTATTGTGGCTTGTATCTTTTTATTTTTCCATATCAATTGCAATTTTTTATGCAGTAGAATGTGAAACCAGACCGAGTTGTATTCAATGCGCTTATCTCCGCATGTGGTCAGTCTGGAGCGGTAGATCGTGCTTTTGATGTATTAGCAGAAATGAGGGCAGAGACCATTCCAGTTGACCCTGACCATGTTACTGTTGGTGCTTTGATAAAGGCGTGTANAATGCTGAAATCTTGACACTGCTAAATTGAGTTCAAATTTAAGGGAGGGCCAAACTTACCCTGGACTTAGGGCATGGACTCCACTAATTGAAGTAGATAACTAAGTGCATAAAGTAATTCTATTCGAACATTGAAATTATTATTTATCACATCAATTTTACATCATAATACTTATCAATATGATTCTNGTATAATTTTCTTTGGTAAACTAGATATAGTAATTCATTATACTCTGTGGTTGTTATTAGTTACTGGGAGGCTCGAGTTATTCTCTGTGGCTTGAGAATTAAAATTAATTTGACTTTTAATGTGGCGTGTGAGCATGTGTGTTGAGTGGATTTACTTTTTCCTCTTTTTTCCTGGTGTATGTTTCACCCCTTTAGTTGTCAACTACGACTTTCCTTTAGGTGTGGGTTGGTCAAATATTTTATTTAAGCTAATTAATATGTGCCATTATCTCTATATTGAGGTTATTTTTAATTTTTCCTTGGCCATGGACATTAACATGTGTTAATAATCTTTTTTGAATTAACAAACATAACAGACTTGCCCAAGAGTGTAATAATACATGTTTCATCCAAATTGTGCATCATAAGATAAATTATTTTACACATGTTTGACATGGAATTAAAAATATTCTATTGATAATGTAATTACGAAGAACTATCACAATCCGCAAAGTCTTGCCCCAATGACATGTGACATGCAGTCTGGCTATTTTTTTTTGTTCTGTAGATCTCTGCAAAGACCACATTATTTTTATCCACGCAAATTAATTTTCCGATTTCTCCTCTCCATTTCCGTATATTTAAATTCTTCCCCTCGTATGGTATATCCACACCTTAAAAGGCATTGACCGCCAATAGTACAATGTAGATATATCCATACAACATATCTTAAGATGACTCTCTATTTTCAGGCAAAAAATTGGCAGATGGCACTGGAGCTCTATGAAGAAATTAAAGACATGAATATAAAACCAACAGTCTCAACAATGAATGCCCTAATAACCGCCTTATGTATGTCTTATCTATGGTGCTTTTATTGTTAGTATTATTTTTTATCCAGTCTGATGGATTGGGTAAATGATGCTTTCCTTTTGTTGAGAAGCGAATGCATCTATTTTCTCAAGTACTCAATGAACTTTTCACAGGTGACGGCGATCAACTGCAGAAGGCAGTAGAAGTTCTATCTGATATGAAGAAGTTCGGATTATATCCAAACACTATTACATACTCCATTTTACTAGTGGCATGTGAAAAGTAAGTTTATTATTTTACATCGAAAAAGTGATTTTCTTCTTATGCACAGTCTCATTTTGAAATTTTAAGTCGTCTTGCAAATTTGTAATTCAACATATAAACGGACTTGCATGATCTTTGCTTAGTAGTTGGTTTGATTATTGAATTTAGCGGCGGACATAGAATCAAACACCAGGGAAGGCCAGATACATCTTTCACAAAATGTTATAGCTAATTTATGATCAAAGGACAAAAAAGAAGTAAACAAAGTAATACATGTTAGTGAGGGGACTTGAACGCTATTCATATAGAAGGAAAAATTTCATAAAACTACACAAAATGGATTTAATGCTGAAATCTTGACACTGCTAAATTGAGTTCAAATTTAAGGGAGGGCCAAACTTACCCTGGACTTGGGGCATGGACTCCACTAATTGAAGTAGATAACTAAGTGCATAAAGTAATTCTATTCGAACATTGAAATTATTATTTATCACATCAATTTTACATCATAATACTTATCAATATGATTCTAAATAGTAAATAGTCATAACTCATAACAGGGTTACTTTTTGTGGAAGTCAGAGTGTTATATATGTTTATTTTGTGAGTCAGTGCTCTGAATCTCATCAATTTGTAATATAATTGTAGAAATGATGACCTAGAAGTTGGACTCATGCTCCTCTCTCAAGCAAAAAAGGATGACGTTGCCCCCAATCTTGTTATGTGCAGGTGTTTAATAGGTAAGATATGGGTTCACTACAAATATTATTCCTGACATATTTATCTTCCCTTTAATGAACATACTAGTACTATCATAATGGCTTTGAATACTTTGACTCTGTTATATACTGTGCCTTCTTGTAAATTTCCATAAGGATGTCAACTTTTGAAATGTAGCATATTTACAACTTCATTTACCTTTCTCTTTCCAGTTAAATTATAATCTCCTTGATATATAAGTTAGTTCACTTTTGCGGATGTAACTACAATTAAGTACATTCATATTGAATTGTAGACGATCAGAAAATGCGCTTCATTGTGAAGTTTGTGTTNTAAATTATTTTACACATGTTTGACATGGAATTAAAAATATTCTATTGATAATGTAATTACGAAGAACTATCACAATCCGCAAAGTCTTGCCCCAATGACATGTGACATGCAGTCTGGCTATTTTTTTTTGTTCTGTAGATCTCTGCAAAGACCACATTATTTTTATCCACGCAAATTAATTTTCCGATTTCTCCTCTCCATTTCCGTATATTTAAATTCTTCCCCTCGTATGGTATATCCACACCTTAAAAGGCATTGACCGCCAATAGTACAATGTAGATATATCCATACAACATATCTTAAGATGACTCTCTATTTTCAGGCAAAAAATTGGCAGATGGCACTGGAGCTCTATGAAGAAATTAAAGACATGAATATAAAACCAACAGTCTCAACAATGAATGCACTAATAACCGCCTTATGTATGTCTTATCTATGGTGCTTTTATTGTTAGTATTATTTTTTATCCAGTCTGATGGATTGGGTAAATGATGCTTTCCTTTTGTTGAGAAGCGAATGCATCTATTTTCTCAAGTACTCAATGAACTTTTCACAGGTGACGGCGATCAACTGCAGAAGGCAGTAGAAGTTCTATCTGATATGAAGAAGTTCGGATTATATCCAAACACTATTACATACTCCATTTTACTAGTGGCATGTGAAAAGTAAGTTTATTATTTTACATCGAAAAAGTGATTTTCTTCTTATGCACAGTCTCATTTTGAAATTTTAAGTCGTCTTGCAAATTTGTAATTCAACATATAAACGGACTTGCATGATCTTTGCTTAGTAGTTGGTTTGATTATTGAATTTAGCGGCGGACATAGAATCAAACACCAGGGAAGGCCAGATACATCTTTCACAAAATGTTATAGCTAATTTATGATCAAAGGACAAAAAAGAAGTAAACAAAGTAATACATGTTAGTGAGGGGACTTGAACGCTATTCATATAGAAGGAAAAATTTCATAAAACTACACAAAATGGATTTAATGCTGAAATCTTGACACTGCTAAATTGAGTTCAAATTTAAGGGAGGGCCAAACTTACCCTGGACTTGGGGCATGGACTCCACTAATTGAAGTAGATAACTAAGTGCATAAAGTAATTCTATTCGAACATTGAAATTATTATTTATCACATCAATTTTACATCATAATACTTATCAATATGACTCTAAATAGTAAATAGTCATAACTCATAACAGGGTTACTTTTTGTGGAAGTCAGAGTGTTATATATGTTTATTTTGTGAGTCAGTGCTCTGAATCTCATCAATTTGTAATATAATTGTAGAAATGATGACCTAGAAGTTGGACTCATGCTCCTCTCTCAAGCAAAAAAGGATGACGTTGCCCCCAATCTTGTTATGTGCAGGTGTTTAATAGGTAAGATATGGGTTCACTACAAATATTATTCCTGACATATTTATCTTCCCTTTAATGAACATACTAGTACTATCATAATGGCTTTGAATACTTTGACTCTGTTATATACTGTGCCTTCTTGTAAATTTCCATAAGGATGTCAACTTTTGAAATGTAGCATATTTACAACTTCATTTACCTTTCTCTTTCCAGTTAAATTATAATCTCCTTGATATATAAGTTAGTTCACTTTTGCGGATGTAACTACAATTAAGTACATTCATATTGAATTGTAGACGATCAGAAAATGCGCTTCATTGTGAAGTTTGTGTTTATTTTGGTGATGGCCATGATAAATCAAGTTGTTAAATTCTATTTATAAGCAAAATCATACAGTTATCCATATCTTATCTTTTGGTAACTTAAAACTAAAGGTAGGAATTATTCACCATCTTCCATTTAACTCACCTAGTCACCGAATACAGGCACACAGCCCCATGTGTATATACATCTCATTGCTCTTTATTAGTAATTTGAGTTACTTGAACTAAATTGCTAAGTTGAAGGTCAGAATATTGCTGACTTGATTTAACCAATATAACTCTCTCTCTCTCTCTCTCTCTTGGTGTTGATCTATTTTGGAATCAACACTTTCTNCGCCTTATGTATGTCTTATCTATGGTGCTTTTATTGTTAGTATTATTTTTTATCCAGTCTGATGGATTGGGTAAATGATGCTTTCCTTTTGTTGAGAAGCGAATGCATCTATTTTCTCAAGTACTCAATGAACTTTTCACAGGTGACGGCGATCAACTGCAGAAGGCAGTAGAAGTTCTATCTGATATGAAGAAGTTCGGATTATATCCAAACACTATTACATACTCCATTTTACTAGTGGCATGTGAAAAGTAAGNTATGTTGTACTGGTGTTGATCTATTTTGGAATCAACACTTTCTAGCCAAATATGCTGTTGGCTGTAATTTCTTTAACCACATCCTCGTGTGCCTCATCTAAATACCCCGTTATTATATCGATGATCATGCTGTATGGTGCTTTCTTAGTTTATTACTCTCTAATTTGTATCCTTTGTTTGACTTGCCTGAAGCTTTATGCTTGCGTCGATTTGAAAAATCATGTACACTTGGTGAGGATGTCTTGTCTTTAAATTCTGGAAGGCCACAGATCGACAGTAAATGGTACACATCTATCTCACTCAACTCTAAGCTACTTTTTTAGATGTGCATTCGAATTTGAGGACACCAACAGATTAATATAGAAATATGAATTGAACCTTATTATTTCTCTAAAAGCAATTACCCAGATGTGAAGTACTTTCTATGATATATGCTTATTCATTTGTGTGGTTCGTCAGATTAATTGCAGTTCTGAAGATCCCTTGTTGTCCTTCACCCATGTCAAAGTGTTAAATCCACATAAATACTTTGGGAACATTTGTAAAATAGTTCGACAAAGTTTAAAAATACTTACTCGATATACGATTTGTTTGCACATACATATGTACCTTGTAGCTGATGTGGATACCATAAGCAAGAGTATATCCTCTGGATGTCTTTCAGTTTAATTAGCCAATTAGGCATGCTTAGCCCCTAGAGAAAACTTTATCTAGAATCAGGTTCATTGTATTCATGACCTAGCCTTCAGCCNGATCAGGTTCATTGAATTCATGACCTAACCTTCAGCCTTGGCCTAATACTTAGAGACTTAGAGTTGCTGTGTGGGCATGTGCTAGTTTTCTCATGTGATGTAGACACATGCTTTCATGATTGAGCAAACACTGTAAAATTTTACCGTTCTCATAATATATGTTGTAATGACAGTATACGTCTTTATTGAGTTGGTTTATAAAAGCATAACAAAGTATTTTAAGCTGTTGGTGATTTTAGAAAGTATCTCAATTGTTTTTTAGGTTAATGTAACAATTGAAGTAGCTATATGAAGAGCTCCTGGATTTTCCATCTTTGGTTATAAATACTTCATCCATTTACAGCAGTTATGATGGGAAAAAGTAATTCAGGTTCTGATAGGAGCTGTTGGTTGTTTTCAGGACATCGATTGTCTTAAGGGTTTATAGAGAAGCAATTATAGCTGGTGTGATTCCTACAACCGAAGAATTTTCACAGGTTTTGGGATGCTTGCGGCTTCCGCATGATTCATCTTTAAGAGCTAGACTCATTGAAAATCTCACAGTTATTGATAATGCATCAAATAACTCAAACCTCTGCTCACTACTTGACGGATTTGGTGAATATGATCCTCGTGCTTTCTCATTACTTGAGGTGTACAAAGAAAAGATCTACATCTCTCTCTCTATGTATATGTGTGTGTGTGTGTGTCTGTGTAGAATAAAAAATAAAAGAATTATCATCATTGTTTGCATGTCATTGCAGGAAGCTGCTTCACTTGGAATTCTCCCTTCCATATCCCTAAAAGATAGCCCAATAGTTGTTGATGTGCGAAACCTACAGATTCATAGTGCAGAGGTGATTTTCTTTAAGTGTCATTTCAATACTGCATGTAATATTAGCAGAAAGTAATAATGCACCAGTAGTTGTTTTCCCGAGTTGCTTTTCTGAATGAACGTATTTAGAGGATATCTTGTCTTGACATAGTATAAACTTATAATACATAATAATGTTTGTGTATACATACATGCCTACGAGCACATTCATGTAAATTTGTCTCTCCACATCTGTTATCAGTAAAACTTTTAGGAGAAATATTCTGGTATGTTCTATACATATGGCTCCCCCTCCCCCCCTATTCATGCCATTGTACTATTATCTGTGAGATAGGTTGCTTTCATATTTCTGATTATGAGAGTAATGTATCCAAGTCATCGTCCATTTCACAGCAATTACACTGCTTTTCTTAATGCTGTTTATGACTTTTTTGCCTGTGAATTTGCAGGTGTTTCTCCTTACAGTTCTAAAGAGTCTAAAGCATCGTCTTGCTGCTGGTATATCTATACTTAAATATTAATTACCTGACAATTTTTTATGTTAAGAATGCCTAGGACCAAATGGTAACTATGACCTCAACTAATTGATCTGGAAAATTTATCATTGCATTTGCTCTCCATTCGAGAAATGCTATCATCAACATCTTATTTGAACTAGGATTGATAAATCTGAGTCCTGAGAGTATGCTTTCTTACCCTAGACACCTTTGACCTCCTGTAGATTCTGTCATTATGCTTGTTTTGGTTATCTGTCTTTTGTTTGCTGCTTATTTATATTTCAATTCTTTTCTATCAAGAATAGGTGCTGTATTATCAAAACAATGTTTACCAATATATTATGGTAGAATTTAGGGAACAAAAGTTATCATTACTGCAGTTTCTTACTGGATAATATGAAAAAGTGGATAACAGTTGCTGTATTATCAACACAATGTTTACCAAAATATTATATGGTAGAATTCAGGGAACAAAAGTTATCATTACTGTAGTTGACTAGTTTCTAACTGGATTGTATGAAAAAGTGGATACCAGTCACCCTGTACTGAACACCTGTTTTTCTTCTCTTTGGTTTTTTCAGGTGTAAAGTTGCCTAATATAATCATATTACTGCCGATAGACAAGACACAAGTTCAGTCTTCAAAAGGGGAGAAAATGATTAAACTTGCGGGAAGGTAATAAATAGAAATTTCAAAACTATGCCACGTATGTCAGGCAAAAATACTTTGAACAACTTTGATGCATAATCTCATCCAAACCTCTAATTAATGTTGTATTTTAAGAATCTCAGCGTGTGAGAAATTATAAAAAATACAAATTTTACCCCCCTTATTTTTATTACTATTATCTTAATAAGCACACACATAGAGACCGGTAGTTTGTTAAGATGGTACTAGAAGAGAGGAAAAGTCCAAACTGTTGTTTTCAAACAAGGCAAGTCAAATTGAAAATGCCTGTACTTGTAACTACCTTTTTGTAATATCTTTTATTCTGTTCTATTTCAACCTCTTTTCAGTTTCTTTACTTATGATCCCTCCCAACTAGCGAGAGTAAAATAAATGGTTATAAATTTTAGAAAAGTGTTCATGTTTCTGACAGATTCTTGTGCAGCGGTCTGAAATAGATATAGTACAAGTTTCCAGTGGTTCTAACCTTTCTGCCTATAGTGATGTGGCATAATTTACCTTGTTTGTCATGTGACTCATGTCTCTCATTATCTGATTGTTCTATCTTGGGCAACAGGACTAGCCGTGCAGTTGCAGCATTATTGAGAAGACTGGCAATACAATACATAGGGAATGAATCATTTGGAAAAATTAGAATTAATGGAGTAGTAGTAAAGAAATGGTTACAGCCAAAACTTACTTCTCCTTTTAGTGGTAAACTATCAAATATGAACTCATCTCAATCTCGCCTTGGTAGAGGTATCTCCCTTCAGCAGCGTAACATACGAATTGGTAATCTGTCCCTGGAGTGAGGAGCTTTAGTGATGGTGGAACACCAATGCAGATCAGGAAATTTTGTCCTTCCAGTTTCTAGCCGTTGGCTCCTTTTGTTGGAACTCAGAAATACCATAAGGATAATCAGAATCGAGTTGTCTTGTAAAGTACAATCGAATCATAGTCCGCAAAGGAGCAAAAGATCGAGCTGCCACTGTAAATTTTTTGTTCATAAGTGTAAAAAGTATGAGGAAATTCTTGGTTATGCCTATAGCATGGTTATGGGATAGCCCGAGGTGTACTAGAATATATGTATCCAAATCATAATTTTTGCTGAAACGGACGAATAAGGAATAATAGATGTAAGAGGCATATGGATCGTGGTATCTTGTAAGTTGAGAGCACTAGTAGACGTGAGGTTCATAATGGCTAGGATCTGAGAAATTGTAGTATATATACTGTAGTTGCCTCCAATTTGTACACCATTGTTATTGATATTTAATTAAAATATTCCGTGCACTACACTGTTTTTCCTTGAAAACTACTGTTCTCGAAACTATTTGGTACATTTGTATTTAAATGGGTCTCTGAGAGTTATTACAAATTCTTTCCTTGACATGTAAGAATAATTATTCCAACAGTAGAGGCAATGTCGCACCTTCCTCTATGTTTACTGAATCTGTCAGTGCAGAGAAGCTAAGCAGTGCGAACAGTTATGAAAATTAGAAGCATGCATAATTTCATTTGCACTTATCTGAATTCTTATAATTCTCTTTTGCTCCTGTTATACTAATTATTGAAATGACAAGGAACTGTTTACGCACTTGAAAATGTTACAATCCTCATCCCAAAACTGGTCGGAGCCTAGACATAGCAAACTAGGCTTTGCTGATACTTTCAGTTGAGAGGTGAGTGATGAAATCTTCTTCTTTGCATGAAATTGTGAGACCACTCATAGGTAGAGGTGGTCAAATGGGCGGGTCGGCTCGTCTCGACTCGTCTCAATCGCCTATGAATCGGGCCGGTTCAAAAACCGGCACGAACCACCTGAAAAACGAGCCGTGCCCGAGTTGGCTTGAGTAAATCAGACCCGACACGAACCGGCTCGTCAGTGCGAACCGCGACGGCACGGCTTGCGGCTCGCAAACCCGCCTACAACTCGGCACAAACCTTTTGGAACACTTTTGTTCCTTTACACACGTTTTTTTTTCAGGAGTGAATTTATTTAAGAACTTGCTTGCTGAATGATCATAGAATGAAAAGAACACCCATGATTTTAGCTGATTTGCTTCTAATATTGCTTCCGGTTTGTGTTTAAATTTGCTCAACCGCTTTAATACATAATTTGTAAATGTACTTAGAATTTCCTTCGTGCACTCTGGGAGTAATTACTTCAATATCTTTTCTTGATTTTGATTTTGGACACTTTATTTATGTAATCTTATAAATATTGAATAAGATAAACTCACTTTATTTAGATCATTATTTAGATCAATAACTAGCATCAGATATAAACTCAACAAAGAATTAGCCCATAAAATTTTATATATTTCTAATTATAAAATATTTATATAATGATATTAAATTAATATATTTATTATTTTTATTAATATCAATTCAATTATTGCTCAATTAAATTTATAAGAAAAACTAATATAATGAAATTAAATATATGAAATTAATTATTAAATTTATTTTAATTAAATTATTTAAATATTTTTATAATTCATATAGAAAATAGAGTGAAAACACAAATTTATGAATATATAGATAAACTTTTTTTACTAATTAAATTATTTTTATGAATCTTAATAAGGAGGTGATTTACCCAAGATAATACGTAATATGGAGTATATTTATATGAATTTTTTTAAGCAATTAAAATGTGATTGTTCATAGTATCTATTCATTTCCTAAAAAATAAGAAATTTATATAATTGAAAATTAAATTAAAATGTATGAAATAAAATGTACGAAATAAAAATTATTTCGTACAAAATAATGGTAATATGTAATATGGAGTATATTCATATGAATTTTTTTAAGCAATTAAAATGTGATTGTTCATAGTATAATTCATTTCATACTAAATAAGAAATTTATATTATTATATTACTAGTATTATTCAATTTTGAATATTTTTCAAATATTATATTATTCATAGAATTATTTATTTTTAAAATATTATATTCATATTGTTATTTATATTATTATAATAAATATATTACTAGCATTTAATGCCACATATGTATGCCCTAATTAATAGTTAAAGTTATCATTGGAGGGTTTCGAGCATATAAACGCAACGGAATTATCAAAAAAATAAAAAAATCGAAACCCTATTTCAGGATCCATGTATAACGTATGAATGATTATAGTGAAGAAATTTGTACCTTAACGAAGCTTTACGTATGATTATAATGGAGGTCCAGAAACAATGAATCACAGCAGCCCTTTGTTGCAAAGATCTGCTCTCTAAAGATGTCCACACGAACGCACAATCGTCCAACGATCACCGAAGTCGGTACTAGCAGAATAGCTTACCCCCCTCCCCTCTCTCTCTCTTTCTCTAGCCTCTCAAAGTGTTGAGTAGCTAGGGTTTTTTTTCTGAAAAACGAATTATGACCTCTAACCCTAAAACTATACATCATTATGTATATATATAGGGGATAGAGAGATTTGGGCTTAACCCTAATTTGTTTTGGGCTTCATGTAAAATCAAAACTGATTGGGTTATTATTATTATTATTAAATCTGAATTCTAATATAATTAATCAAGTCTCACTTAATTAATTCAATAATTAAATTCAAACTAAAAACAAAATATCTAAATTTGTAATTTAAATAAAGCTCCATTTAGACGTTCTTTGTGTGTGACCTTGTAGGTTATTATTACGTTGACAATAATTTTATTATGTAATAATAAAATTATAAACAATGATCGACATCTAGTAAAACATCATTGTTACCCAAGTAACAATAATAATTGGTGATTCAATTAAACATTTCGTGAATAATGTGCAATGTAATATAATTCCTTTAACCTTATATTATAGATCAAACTCGAGGCATGTATAGTGTCATCTTCTTCGTTTAATCTTGGTTTCTTTGATCAATGAGTAGACTATTTAAATAAATCAATATTTGAGCATGACCATGCATTTCATAGCCTCACTCAAACAAAGAGGCCAATAATATCACTCCTAAAATCGGAGGGTTAAATCCTATATATATCATTCATATTTCTTATACGATTCATAGCATATCCAATGTGCACCTTTATCACTACCCGATTAAAGGAAACTTTGAGTGTAATCAAAATATATTAATTCTCGTATAGAAATATAATGATTTCAAGTCAGAGGATCATTACATCATTATCACAGTGAGATTTCTTATGACACTTATTAACATGTAGAATCTCATGGTGGATCTTTCCAGTGTCATGTATTGATACATGCACTTATGTTCTTAACTTTAGTATCACCATACCAATGACCAATGAGATGTGGTCATCTGTCAACAAACATACTAGTCTTATTGCATTATTACTGTCCTTAAATAATAATACTTGACTAGGGAATTTTAGGAATAAAATACTATTCATATAATCTCATTTTTAAGTCACATACTTAAAGATATATATTACGTATTAATATTCCAAGGACATTTATTATTTTTTCAATTTATGACGCAGTAAATAAAGACATAATAAATATTAATTAAATAATCACATAAAACATAATCCTTAATTGTTTTCAATAAAACATAAAAGTATTGTCTCTAGGACACCAATACAAATAATCTCCCGCTTGTACCAGAGCCAATCACTCATGTATCTAATACCCATGGAACTAGTATGATCTTCGTGCTTCTGCTGTGACAAAGTCTTGGTCAGTGGATCTGTAATGTTATCATTTGTATGCACTTTACATATATGTATATCCCCTCGATTATTAATCTTATTAATTAGGTGATATCTCCTAAGTACATCCCCAAACAGCCTCNAGATGATATCCTCTGAGTATATGCTTTGTTCGGGAATGAGACTTTGGCCCCTTAGCCTTCGAAATGGCTCCATTATTATCGCTATATAAATCTATCGGATCTGTGACTGAAGGAACCACATCAAGACCTGCAATAAATTTTCGAATCCAAATAGCCTCCTTGGCTGCTTCACAGACAGCTATATACTCAGCCTCCATTGTAGAATCGGTAACCGTCTCTTGCTTCGAACTTTTCCAGCTTACAGCACCTCCATTTAGACAAAACATAAATTCAGACTGAGAAACCGAATCATCCTTGTCTGTCTGGAAACTAGCATCGGTGTAATCTTTTACAACTAGTTTTTCTTTTGCTCCATATACCAAGAATTGATCTTTAGTCCTCTTCAGGTACTTAAGAATATTTTTTACTACTATCCAGTGACCTTCACCTGGATTAGACAAGTATATACTCGTCATGCTCAAAGTATACGAGACATCAGGATGAGTTCATATCATTGCATACATTATAGAACCGATTGCAGAAGCATATGGAACTTTACTCATACGGTCCTTATCATCAAATGATTTATGACTGTTTTCTTTCGAGATCGATATCCCATGAGACATCGGGACAAATCCCCTTTTAGCATCTTGCATCCCAAATTGATGCAAAACTTTATCAATGTATGTACTCTAACTTAGGCCGATCGTTCTTCTTGATCTATCTCTATAGATCCTGATACCTAAAATATAGGTCGCATCGCCTAAGTCTTTCATTGAAAAATATTTACTCAACCATGTCTTAACAGCCTGTAAAGAAGGAATTCCATTCTCTATTATTAAGATATCATCAACATATAATACTAGGAATGCCACATTGCTCCCACTAACCTTCTTGTAAACACATGGTTCATCTTCATTTTGAATAAACTCAAACTCTTTGACAGTTTCATCAAAACGAATGTTCCATATCCTCGAGGCTTGTCTCAATCCATAAATGGATCGACACAGCTTATATACTTTTCCAGCATCCTTTGGATCAACAAAACCCTCAGGCTGTGTCATATACACATCCACATCTTCTTCGAGGCTCTCATTTAAGAAAGTGGTTTTGACATCCATTTGTCAGATTTCATAGTCATGGTAAGTAGTTATAGCAAGTAAAATCCTGATGGACTTGACCATAGCCACTGGTGAAAAGGTTTCATTATAGTCAATATCATGATGTTGCTTGAAACCTTTTGCCACCAATCGTGCCTTATAGGTCTGTACGTTACCATCCATGTCGATCTTTTTTTTGAACATCCACTTGCACCCTATTGGTTTTAACCCTTCAAGTGGATCAACCAAAGTCCATACTTGATTAGTATACATGGATTCCATCTCAGATTTCATGGCATCCAACCAACTCTTAGAATCTGGAGTGTTCATAGCGTCTTGGTACGTGAGAGGCTCATATTCATCCACAAGCATCACATCACCATTTTGAGTCAAGAGAAATCCATAATATCTCTCGGGCTCATGGAGAATCCTACCAGACCTATGAACAACCTGTATTTCTTGAGCAGTATTGTTTTCTTGTACGTTCTGCTCAGGTTCCTCCATTGGTTCAATGTTATCATGTGGGTCTCGAATTTCATCGAGATCTATTATCCTCCCACTGTCTTTCTTAGACAACATTTTTCTTTCAAGGAACACTGCAGTTCGAGCAACAAAAACTTTGTTCTCTGAAGGATTATAGAAAGAATAACCCTTTGTTTCAATTGGGTATCCCACAAAGTTACATTTTTCTGATTTAGGTCCTAGCTTGTCAGAAGTTAGGCATTTCACAAACGCCTCACATCTCCAAATTTTCATAAATGCCATGCTATGATGTTTCTCAGTCCATATCTCATACGGAGTGTTCTGAACCGTTTTAGTAGGAACTCGGTTAAGTGTATAAGCAGCGATCTACAGGGCGTAGCCCCAGAAACTAATTGGAAGATCTGCATGACTCATCATCGATCACATCATGTCCAACAAGGTACGATTCCTCCTCTCAGAAAATCCATTCCATTGTGGTGTTCTGGGAGGAGTGAGTTGTGATACAATACCACACTCTTTTAATAAACTCTTAAATTCATGGCTTAAGTATTCACCTCCACGATTAGATCGTAGAGTCTTAATACTTTCGCCAATTTGCTTTTCTACTTCAACTTTGTATTCTTTGAACTTTTCAAAAGAGTCGGATTTGTTTTTCATAAGATACACATATCCATATCTACTGAAATCATCAGTAAACGTGATAAAGTAGTAAAAGCCACCTCTTGTCATAGTACGCGTATGACAACATATATCACTATGTATAAGTTCTAATCGTTCAGTGTCTCTTTTACCTGAAGGGTTTTGGGCATGAAAACGTAGTGGATATAATGTAAAACAATAAAAAAAAATGAAACCCTATCGCATGATCCATGTATAACTTTGGATGATTATGGTGAAGAAGTCCGTACCTTAAAAAAGCTTTCCGTAAGCTGTTTAATGGAGGTCCATTAAAGATGAATCACAGCAGCCCTTTGTTGCAAAGATCTGCTCTCCAAAGAAGTCCACATGAACGCCCGATCGTCCTACGATCATCGGAGTCGGTACTAGCCGAATTGCTTGCCTCTCTCTCTCTCTCTCTTTCTCTAGCCTCTCTTGATGTTGAGCAGCTAGGGTTTTTCTCTAAAAACGAAATTTGATAATTAAACCCTAATATTATACATCATTATGTATATATAGGGGAGAGATAAATTTTGGGCCTAACCCTAATCCATGTGGTTTCCAAAATCGATTCTGATTTTGGGTTATTATTATTATTAAATCCGAATTTTAATATAATTAATCAAGTCACACTTAATTAATTCAATAATTAAATTTGAATAATAATAATACTTATTAAATCCGAATTCTAATATAATTAATCAAGTCCCACTTAATTAATTCAATAATTAAATTCGAATAAACAATAATATATTTAAATTCGTAATTTAAATAAACCTCCGTTTTGACGTTCTTTGTGTGTGACCCTTTAGGTTATTATTACGTTGGCAATAATTTTATTATCTAATAATAAAATTATAAACAATGAGCGGCATCTAGTAATACATCATTGCTACCCAAGTAACAATAATAATTGGTGATTCAATTAAACCTTTCGTGAATAATGTTCCATGTAATATAATCCCTTTAACCTTATATTATAGATCAAACTCGAGGCATGTATAGTGTCATCCTCTTCAACGTTTAATCTTGGTTTCCTTGATCAATGAGTAGACTATTTAAACAAATCAATATTTAGGCATGACCATGCATTTCATAGTCTCACTCAATCAAGAGGCCAATAATATCACTCATTGAATTGGAGGGTTAAAT
>QRFB01004426.1:26356-42114 GCA_008931105.1 Oenanthe javanica
TATCCTTAAATATTAATACTTGGGGAATTTAAGGAATAAAATACTATTCATATAATCTCATTTTTAAGTCACATACTTAAAGACATATATTACGTATTAATATTCCAAGGACATTTATTATTCTTTCAATTTATGACACAGTAAATAAAGATATAATAAATATTAGTTAAATAATCACATAACATAATTGTTTTAAATAAAATATTAAAAGTATTGTCTCTAGGACACCAATACTAACAATATCCCACTTGTACTAGAGTCAATCTCTCATGTATCTAATACCCGTGGAACTAGTATGACCTTCGTGCTTCTGCTGCGACAAAGCCTTGGTCAGTGGATCTGCAATGTTATCATTTGTATGCACTTTACATATATGTATATCCCCTCGATTATTAATCTCTCGAAGAAGATGATATCGTCTGAGTATATGCTTTGTTCAGGAATGAGACCTTGGTTCCTTAGCCTGCGAAATGGCTCCATTATTATCGCAGTATAAATCTATCGGATCTGTGACTGAAGGAACCATGCCAAGACCTGTAATAAATTTCTGAATCCAAACAGCCTCATTGGCTGCTTCACAGGAAACAATATACTCAGCCTCCATTGTAGAATCGGGAACCGTCTTTTTCTTTAAACTTTTCCAGCTTACAGCATCTCCATTTAGACAAAACACAAACCCAGACTGAGAAATCGAATCTTCCTTGTCTGTCTGGAAACTAGCGTCGGTGTAACCTTTTATAACCAGCTTATCTTCTCCTCTATATACCAAAAATTGATCTTTAGTCCTCTTCAAGTACTTAAGAATATTCTTGACTGCTGTTCAGTGACCTTCACCTGGATTAGACTGGTATCTACTCGTCATGCTCAAAGTATACGAGACATCAGGATGGGTACATATCATTGCATACATTATGGAACCAAATGTTGAAGCATATGGAACTTTACTCATACGGTCCTTATCATCCAATGATTTAGGATTGTTATCTTTTGAGATCGATATCCCATGAGACATAGGGACAAATCCCCTTTTAGCATTTTGCATCCCAAATCGATGCAAAACTTTATTAATATATGTACTCTGACTTAGGCCGATCATTCTTCTATAGATCTTGATACCTAAAATATAGGTCGTTTCGCCTAAGTCTTTCATTGAGAAATTCTTACTCAACCAAGTCTTAACAGCCTGTAAAGAAGGAATGTCATTCCCTATTATTACTATATTATCAACATTTAATACTAGGAATGCCACATTGCTCCCACTTACCTTCTTGTAAACACATGGTTCATCTTCATTTTGAATAAACCCAAACTCTTTGACAGTTTCATCAAANATTGACAGTTTCATCAAAACCAATATTCCATCTCCTTGAGGCTTGTTTCAATCCATAAATGGATCGACGCAACTTACATACCTTTCTAGCATACTTTGGATCAAAAAAACCATCAGGTTGTGTTATATACACATCCACATCTTCTTCAAGGCTCCCATTTAAGAAAGCGGTTTTGACATCCATTTTGCCAAATTTCATAGTCATGGTAAGCAGCTATAGCAAGCAAAATCCTGATGGACTTGACCATAGCCACTGGTGAAAAGGTTTCATCATAGTCAATACCATGATGTTGCTTGAAACCTTTTACCACCAATAGTGCTTTATAGGTCTGTACATTACAATCCATGTCGGTATTTCTTTTGAAAACCCACTTGCACACTATAGGTTTTACCCCTTCAGGTGGATCAACCAAAGTCCATACTTGATTAGTGTACATGGATTCCATCTCAGATTTCATGGCATCTTGCCATCTCTTAGATTCTGGAGTGTTCATAGCATCTTGGTACATGAGAGGCTCATCTTCATCCACAAGTATTGCATCACCATCTTGATTCAAGAGAAATCCATAATATATCTCGGGCTCATGGCGAATCCTACCAGACCTATGAACACCTGTGTTTCCTGAGCATTATTGTTTTCTTGTACATTCTCTCAGGTTCCTCCATTGGTTCAATGTTATCACGTGGGTCTCGAATTTCATCGAGATCTATTATCCTCCCATTGTCTTTCTTAGACAGCATTTCTCTTTCAAGGAACACTGCAGTTTGAGCAACAAACACTTTGTTCTCTGAAGGATTATAGAAAGAATAACCCTTTGTTTCAGTTGGGTATCCCACAAAATTACATTTTTCTGATTTAGGTCGTAGCTTGTCAGAACTTAGACGTTTCACAAACACTTCACATCCCCAAATTTTCATAAATGACATGCTCTGACGTTTCTCAGTCCATATCTCATATGGAATCTTCTGAACCGTTTTAGTTGGAACTCGGTTAAGTGTATAAGCAGCGATCTCCAGGGCGTAGCCCCAGAAACTAATTGGAAGATCTACATGACTCATCATCGATCGCATCATATCCAACAAGGTACGATTCCTCCTCTAAAAAAATCCATTCCATTGTGGTGTTCTGGGAGGAGTGAGTTATGATACAATACGTGTTAAGCTTATCAATTTTTCTTAATAAACGATTTGCTACAAAAGGATTTTTTTTAATGAACGTGTCACAGCTTACTCCTATTTTTTTTTAAAGAAGAATAAATAAATTCTATTTTCTCTCCTATTTACTACGGCGACGAAGAATCAAATTATCACTATATTTATTCCTTTTTCTTACTTTTTCTCCCAAGTGCAGGATAACCCTAAGGGGTTGTGGGTTTTTTCTCCCAATTGGGGCCCTACCTTCACCACTTTAAAACTAAACAAACAATCATGAGATTCTTGTGTTTATGAAACATGGTTTTAAATATGAATTTTCTTTTTCTGATATGTGGAGATTTTGTCAAAAGTGAATTATTAGTTTAATTCATAAGAGAGTTGGGTTTTAAATGAGACCGCTTGTGACTTCTCCGACGATCTGGAAATCAAACCATTGACGATTATTGAAATGAATTATTTGATCAAGGAAAAATTGAGAATCTCTTTATGATGGGATCATGATCGTTAAACAACAAATCCCTAAATAAATATTAAGTTAATAAAGATGCCTTCCAATGTTTTAAACACATCAAGATCTAGATTAAGAAGGAGTGGGTTTGCCAAAGTGAAGTGCTCTTGTCAATCATGGGAAAATGTAATAAGTAAATGTACTGAGTTTAATGAAACGTTGGGTCTAACTTAACTAAATCATCATAATAGGATTGTGGGTTTAGAGGCATAGAGTTTGGTGTGATTTATTGTATAAATGTGTACACAGGGTTGTTCCACCAAACTTTCCAAGAATTATATTTGATAAAATAGACAAATATTGTCAACCTAAATAGTCGTGTTTTGGGTATATTAGACAACGGTATCTTAAAACATGGATGAAATATGGATCTTGGCTCACTATAAAGATTTAAAGAAATGATTTCCGAATTAATAGTTAAGGCTATTGATTTTATGAAAAATAGTGGGAGATATATATTATGAATGTATATGATAATCACTTGAACATAATTAAACTTCTGCAGACTAACTAATATGCATTTTAAACATTTTAGATATTTAATGAAAAAAAACAAATAACTTCTCTATACGAGCAACCCTTGAGAAGAACAAGCTGACAGGAACCAACTTCCTTGATTGGTATAGAAATTTGAGGATTGTCCTCAGGCAGGAGCGAAAGCTCCACGTCATTGAAATTCCTTCACCTGCTCCTCCTCCTGAGAATGCGATTCGCGTTCAGCAAAATGCTTATCAGAACATATTGATGATGCGAATGATGTTGCATGTCTTATGCTGGCAACCATGAGTGTTGAGCTTCAAAAAAAATATGAGCATATGGATGCTTATGAGATGATTGAACACCTTCAAAGAATGTTTGAGGGACAGGCTCGTCAAGAAAGGTTCGACACGAGCAAAGCACCATATGCTTGCAAACAGGGAGAGCGTGAACCTGTTTAACTACATGTTCTAAAGTTGATATGTTATATTGAGTATCTTGATACTTTGGGTTTCCTGATTGGTCTGGAAGCTCAGATTGACATGATCTTGCAATCTTTGAACAACAACTATACTCATTTTGTTATGAACTATAATATGAATGAGATAGACAAAACACCCATTGAATTTTTGGCCATTTTGCGAACTGCTAAACCAACATGAAAAAGGCTGAACCTGCTGCCATGTTGATGGTAGACAGCAAAGGTAAGGCTAATAAGAAAGTCAAATGGAAGGGAAAGAAGAAGATTGGATCTACGTCTGGTCCCAGGCTAATCCCAAATAGGCTTTAAAGCCTAAGGGTGCTATTGCATGGGGTGATTGTCACTACTGTGGTAAACCAGGTCATTGGAAGAGAAACTGTCATGCTTATTTGGAGGATCTGAAGAAGAAGAAGGCTGGTCAAGCTTCTGATTCAGGTATTTATGTTATAGAGGTCAATTTGTCAACTTCTACATCATGGGTATTGGATACTGGATGTGGTTCTCACATTTGTATAAATGTACAGGAACTACAAATGAGTAGGACTTTGGCTAAAGGAGAGGTCGACCTACGAGTTGGCAATGGAGCAAAGGTTGCTGTTTTAGCTGTAGGGACTTATTATTTATCGTTGCACACTGAGCTTATTTTAGAACTTGAGAACTGTTTTTACGTTCCTGCAATTTGCAGAAACATTATTTCGGTTTCTTGTTTAGACAAGAAATGTTTTGCATTTACAATTAAGAACAATAGTTGTTCCTTTTCTTTGAATAATGTTACCTATGGGGTTGCACGTTTGTTTAACGGTTTATATGTTCTTGATTTAGACACTCCTATCTATAATGTGAATAACAAACGTCTTGAAACTAATGACTCAAATTAAACATACCCCAGACACTGTCGTTTAGGCCATATAAATGATAAGCGCATTTCCAAGTTACACAAGGATGAATACTTGGATAAGTTTGATTTTGAATCATACGAAGCATGCGAATCTTGTATCATTGGAAAAATGACTAAAACTCCTTTTACTGGACAAGGTAATGTTAGTATTGGTGTCCTAGAGACAATACTTTTAATATTTTATTGAAAACAATTATGTTATGTGATTATTTAATTAATATTTATTATGTCTTTATTTACTACGTCATAAATTGAAAGAATAATAAATGTCCTTGGAATATTAATACGTAATATATATCTTTAAGTATGTGACTTAAAAATGAGATTATATGAATAGTATTTTATTCCTAAAATTCCCTAGTCAAGTATTATTATTTAAGGACAATAATAATGGAATATGAGTAGTATGTTTGTTGACAGATGACCACATCTCATTGGTCATAGGTATGGTAATACTAAAGTCAATAACATGAGTGTATGTATCAACACATGACACTGGAAAGACCCGTCATGAGATTCTATATATTAATAAGTGTCATAAGAAATCTCATTGTGATAATGATGTAATGATCCTCTGACTTGAAATCATTATATTTCTATACGAGAATTAATATACTTTGATTACACTCAAAGTTACCTTTAACCGGGTAATGATAAAGGTGGACATTAGATATGTTATGAATCGTATGTGGATTATGAATGATATATATAAGATTTAACCCTCCAATTCTAGGAGTGATATTATTGGCCTCTTGATTGAGTAAGACTATGAAATGCATGGCCATGCTCAAATATTGATTTGTTTAAATAGTCTACTCATTGATCAAGGAAACCGAGATTAAACGTTGAAGAGGATGACACTATACATGCCTCGAGTTTGATCTATAATATAAGGTTAAAGGGATTATATTACATGGAACATTATTCACGAAAGGTTTAATTGAATCACCAATTATTATTGTTACTTGGGTAGCAATGATGTATTACTAGATGCCGCTCATTGTTTATAATTTTATTATTAGATAATAAAATTATTGTCAGCATAATAATAACCTAAAGGGTCACACACAAAGAACGTCAAAACGGAGATTTATTTAAATTACGAATTTAAATATATTATTGTTTATTCGAATTTAATTATTGAATTAATTAAGTGGGACTTGATTAATTATATTAGAATTCGGATTTAATAAGTATTATTATTATTCGAATTTAATTATTGAATTAATTAAGTGGGACTTGATTAATTATATTAGAATTCAGATTTAATAATAATAATAACCCAAAGTCATAATGGGTTTTGGAAACCACATGGATTAGGGTTAGGCCCAAAATATCACTCTCCCTTATATATACATAATGATGTATAGTATTAAGGTTTAATTATCAGATTTCATTTTTAGAGAAAAACCATAGCTGCTCAACATCAAGAGAGGCTAGAGAAAGAGAGAGAGAGAGGGAGGCAAACAATTCGGCTAGTACCGACTCCGGTGATCGTAGGACGATCGGACGTTCCTGTGGACTTCTTTGGAGAACAGATCTTTACAACAAAGGGCTGCTGTGATTCATCTTTTCCGGACCTCCATTAAACAGCATACGGAAAGCTTTGTTAAGGTATAGACTTCTTCACCATAATCATCCAAAGTTATACATGGATCCTGCGATAGGGTTTTGTTTTTCTTATTGTTTTACATTATATTCGCTGTGTTTTTATGCCGAAAACCCTTCAATGGTATTAGAGCTACGTGTATAATGGGATGATTTGGTTATGTGTTTAACAACTTTTCGTTGTATGTAAACATATATATGATATGCCATGACTATATGTTGATATATATATTTTACATGATTTTGAATATATGATATTCATGTGTTGTATAATCATGGGATGATTGTGTGTATTGCTGTATGTATATGATACATGTTTGTTCTTGTTATGGAAATCGTATTCGATACGAATTCTGAAACGGCTTCGGTAGATTTTCTGAAATCTGTGTCCAGTGTCCGATTTTCGCAAACGATATGTGTTTTCTGACTGGAATCGTGTCACTGAGCAATACTGACATATTCAGATTCACTTCTATAAGCCGCTTGACGATGTTACAGGCCCCGAAATGACGATTTATTATTTTCTGAAATTTATTTGATTTTCTGAAATTTTAAAATTTATTATATATGATTATATGATATGTTTATATAATCTGAGATATATTACATGTGTTATGTGATAACATGGTGGATGGTTATGGCCTAAAGACCCATAGGATAGTGGTTTTGTTTTATGGTTTTGGTTTCTAAATACGACTTGCATGTCGATTATTCATTATAATCGTTAATCTTGAATGTAACTCGAGTTCTTCTTGTAATTTCATTAGAATAGATTTATTTATTATTCAATGTAATTNATTATATGATATGTTTATATAATCTGAGATATATTACATGTGTTATGTGATAACATGGTGGATGGTTATGGCCTAAAGACCCATAGGATAATGGTTTTGTTTTATGGTTTTGGTTTCTAAATATGACTTGCATGTCGATTATTCATTATAATCGTTAATCTTGAATGTAACTCGAGTTCTTCTTGTAATTTCATTAGAATAGATTTATTTATTATTTAATGTAATTGTTTAATGGAAACTTGGAAGCAAGGAAGCTAGGAGGCAATCCAGATGATGGAGCAATGAAGAAGATAAAGGCATGCAATAGTGTAGTATTTGAAACCACCAAAAATTGACCTTGATAATTCCATTAGCTTGGAAATATCACATATGATGGGACCATAACCAAACACGCTTAATTTACGTATAATACATATATGTATATGAATGCATGTGTAGATACGTATGTGTTGGAATGATGTATGTATTAGATACGACACTCATGTCATGCCTGCTTAAGAAAGATAAAATCTGTAACGATTCAAGATTTTAAAATTAAACAAAAGATCATGAGATTCTTGTGTTTATGAAACACGGTATTGAATATGAATTTTTTTTTCTGATATGGGGAGATTTTGTCAAAAGCGAATTATTATTTGTAAGAAAGTTGGGTTTTAAGTGAGACCGCTTGTGACTTCTCCGGCGATCTGGAAATCGAACCATTGACGAATATTGAAATGGATTATTTGATCAAGTAAAAATTGAGAATCTCTTTATGATGGGATCATGATCGTTTATATAAATATTAAAATCCCTAAATAAATATTAAGTTAATCAGATGTCTTCCAATGTTTAATTCTCGTCAAGATCTAGATTGAGAAAGAGTGGGTTTGCCAAAGCAAGGTGCTTTTATCAATCATGAGAAGACGTGATAAGTAAGTGATTTAGTTTGTTGAAACAATGGGTCTAACTTAACTAAATCATCACAATAAGAGTGTGGGTTTAGAGGCATATAGTTTGGTGAGATTTATTGCATAAATGTGTTCATTCTCCCCTTACGTGAATCAGCCAACCATTTTAATAGAGGTAACAACAGACATGGCGTACATACAACATTAAACCATCGCAGATATAAAAAATGCAAACTGTATACAAGAATATTCTAAAATCAAATGGAATAGAAGAACTAATAAATAATCATTAGTTCTATCCAATCCAAGATTGTTGTTATATACCCCCTTTGGATCTTGTTCAACAATTCTCCCCCTATTTGGATCTTGTTCAACAATTCTCCCATTTGGATCTCTTGTTGAGCAATTCTCCCCTTTGGATCTTGTTCAAACTTCTCCCCCTTAGTTGAGTAATCCTCTTCAGAAGAAATTTCCTTCCCCTTAGTTGAGTAACATTAGAAATCTGTAACAGGGAATTGGGAATGAGATTTGGTAATTGTGCTAGCGTGTGCTTTTCTTTTGTGTAACTAACAAGTGTTTCACTCATATACTCTCTAAGTGTTTCACTCATAAAATATATATTTTCACTCTTTCTCACTTGTGTTTCACACTTTTCTCATAATACTATTTCTCTCTTAGTACAGTTGACATAGTCTTTTGTACTTGCAAGAAAGATCACCATAGCCCCTTCAAGAGAGGTCACTGGTGGTGCAATGGGGTTTCGTAAATCCCCGTCCTCAATTGAATCTATTAAAATATTTGATTTTTATAAACTGAATTGCTTCAGGAATAGATTCAGTGAGTTGCTGATCATCTAAGATGATCTATTCCGTTAGGAATCCAGATATGTTCCATCTGGGGAGGGAGACAAGGATCTATAATGTAGCAAATGATCCAAGTTTCCTCCTAACCCCTGTGAAGGCATGTTGATTCAGTCAGAATTATCAATCATCCTTTCTTCCTTGATATGGAAGTTTAGAATAATTTTTTCCATCAATTCATCCTTAGTGTGTGACAATCCTTACAGTGCATTTGAATATATACATTTATGGTTTATATTGTTTGGGAGTGTCTAGATGAAGTTGACTCTTTACAAATGGCCTTGGTTGACAGGCTAAATTCAATAGACTCATCATGTTAAGATGACGAACCTAGTAACAGTTTTACCATTTACAAATCTATATCCTTTTGGGATGATATAAATTTTAGTAGTTGCCTTGATTTCAATTTCATATTCTAACTAGAGGCAGTGCTGCTGGAACACTCATAGATACTTCTCTTTTCTAGTGCACTAGAGGCACTTACTCTCTCACCCTCTTTAGTTGATAAACCTTTTCTTTTCAGGGGTTTAGTAGATGAAGTTGTATCTATTTGGGTGTTTGTGGTTCTATGATCTGTGTTAGAGATTGTATGTTTTCAATCCCTTGATCTTGTCATATAGCCACTGAGGGCTCAATATATCAATTGTATATATTTTTATATCAATTGATTAAAGAATATATCAAGATCGAGATTACCTGCTTTTACCTCGAGTCGATTGCTCTTGTTCGGCAGAACACAGATATGCTTTTATTATTAGTGATTTTTAGATACCACAATATATATTATCACTAACAATAAAAATCATAATTGATTGCAATGAAACAATAACAAACTATCAATTCATGATAATTAATAATAATTTCAAAAAGCAAGTAATTATGCTCCTAATATCTCATCGTATTAAAACTATGAAACTAATAAACGATTAATTGCTTCAATTCATAATTTTAATAAGATAAAATACTCTTGCTAAATACTAAATAATCATAGGAATGAAAATTAGCATTTAACTTTATACATTATATCTAGTAATTTTTACTCAAGCATATGACAATTATACTTATAACAATTATCAGTGATATATGTAAGCTCGAGAAAGTAGATGTAAAGAAATTCACAAGTCCTTTAAATATTGACATTTAATACTTATGATTCTTAGAACAATTTCTCGTAGACAAAAATAAATTTTAAAAATAACATGAAATANTAAAAATAACTATAAAATAAAAAATATGCCAATCTTATAGGAATAATAAAAATAAACTTACATATATATATATAGAAATAAAGATACTAAAAATTGAAAACAAAAACAATATGTACCAATTATTGAAAAAAATATATTATTTAAGAGCATGATACAAATTTTTTTTAAAGATATATATCCATTAATAAAACGTGAGAAAGTTGTATCTGAGAAGAAAGCTTCTATCTCTTATGAATTTCCTATAAGGCAAACTTCCTACTATAAAATGGAGAAATTTGTACCAGAGAAGAAATTCAATTCTCTTAAGGAATTTAAATATATATATATATATATATATATATATATATATATATATATATATATATATATATTTACAGTATGGCAAGTTTCTAAAGCCATTGGAAAGAACCAATCGAGACAAAAGATAATCACCTTAACATTCCAAAACATATTGTTCATCCCAAGGAGAAGGAAAAATATAATAAGGAATGGAAATAGATTGCATTAAAGAACTTTCAGTAAAAGAGTTTTGTCGGAACTAAAGATTTATCATTTAAGAGCATGATATAAAATTTTCTTTAGGATACATATCCCATAATAAAATGCGGGAAAGTTGTAACAGAGAAGAAAGATTTTATCATTTATGAATTTCCTATAAGGCAAACTTTCCATATTAAAATGCGGGAATTTATACCAAAGAAGAAATTTAATTCTCTTACCAAATTATATCTCGATAAAATGACTATTTTCCTTTATACCTTAATACTGTATGATTTGAAAATAGTTTTGCAAACCATCTTTATCAGATAGAGGACTATGATTTTCTGACTCATAATGCAATATGATCTTCATCATTTTCGTCCACCTGATATTATCCCTAACTTAAAATAAAAAATTTAATGACAATAGGGGCGTATGTATTCTTAGTAATACGTTATAAGGCTTTTAAAGCAACAACCACTGTTTATGTACTTTGAATCAATGTGAAACATACATTGAAACAAGTGTTTGAAAACAAATAATTTTATAAATGATTGATACCTCAAAGTCAAAACAAATTTTGAAAATAAAAATAAAAATAAAATATTTACAGTAAGGATGACAATTAAATAAAAATGTACAAAAATAAAATTTTGAAAATATTTCTAAGTATATAAAATATTGAGAATTTTATACACATATATATAAAATACTTCAAATTTTCAATATTAATGATTTTTTAAATATGCATTGATTACTTAGATCAGTAATTCTAAATAATGTCACTAATATTCAAAGTGTCACAATTATTTGTAACAAAATATTTAAAAATATCAGAGAAAAATATCAAAACAATTAAGCAAGATATCATTAACTGATACTCATAAAATATTTAACATACAAATAATTATGCTGCATATTATTTAAATCATTCAAATNTAGACTGATCTGACATCGAATTGTCTGACAACATAATTTAAATCAATTAAGAAAATATACAAACTTTTGCTAGAACAACTAATTACCACATATGCATATAACATTGTAAACATGATAATTAAAGTAGTAGCAATAAGCACGAGGTACTGGATTTTAGATAAATTCACAAGTCTTTTAAATATGAAAAATTTAATACTTGTTAGCTCTTTTAAGAATTCCTTGCAGATGAGATTTCCAAAAAATATGCACATAAATAATATCTCAACTTTACTAACCAACTTAGGCAAAATGAATTTATCAATCTGTTTTACCAAATATCTGCAGGTTAATCTATTAAGGACTACTCTCGAAATAAATGATACCTGGTGTCCATGCACTTATTCCGCGAGTGGTGTAGAGATTATTCAGCAGAGTTGATGGAGTTTGACAGCTTTTAGTAATTACTTCCATATCTTTCTTTCAACCTGCATTATCTATATCTATATAGCCAATTAGGTTAAACCTAGTATCTTTAGGGTATCTGATTCTAAGAATTAATGATCCCTTACGATATTTAATAATTCATATCTTAGCTACAAGATAAGATTCTCTAGCATCCACTTGAAAACTTGCACATAGGCATATTGAGAATAAAATATATGGTCTTTATGCACAATAGACCCACATATAATATAATCATGGTATACTTGCACTAATATTACATTATGTGTATGTGCCTTGTATTTTAGAGAGATATGCATATAGCGACTCTAAAATTTAATCATTTTCAAGTAATTATTAGTTAGAGTGTCATACAATGTCCTTGACGATTGCTTGATATCTTACCTCTTTCATAGAGAGCTTTGTGAAGAGAATGATATACAAATTCCAGTGGATATGAAACTTCAAAGTCCAGGAGTTGTTGTACATCAACTTGTTCAGTCCTAATAGTATCAAGTCTCATCTCTGGTGCTTTAGTTAGATCTTGAAAGTCCCGAAGATTCTGTTTCCATCATCGTCGATACCTTCTGTAGCAACCAGTTTGGCTTTGTTCCTCATAACAATGCCAAAAATCACCCAGTCTCTGAAAACCCTTATAGTACCAATTACAAATTTGTCTTGTGGCATGGGTTCCAAATTTAGTAGATTCTGCCTTCGAACTGATTAAGATCATCTTGCATTTGCAATCACCCAATCTAGATCAATCAGTGCTTCTTCAATCTTCTTTTAGGATTCCAACTATTTAACAATTTTTCTTTCCCGAAGAGTAACCATTTACTTTGCATAGCACTTCTAGTCTTTACTCTAGTATCCGGATCACTAAGAACTAGACTCCAGGAATGACTTAGACTCTAAACCCTTTGTCTCGGCAGATATGTTCTCAATGTATTCCTTTTGATCTTCATTGTGTCGAGTATAACTAATAGATCCTACTTTTATTTGCTCCTCCTAAGTTGCTGCTAGGATGTATTGAAGATCCTTCACCTTGTTGAATGGATTCTATTAAAGTCCATGAGTTGTGTAGATTCACTTCCATCTCCACTACTAGGATCTGAATTATCATCATTAACATTGATTCCTTCTGATCAATATCTTAATATGAATCTGACTAGATGTCAAGCTTCCCAGATTCAGAATAAACTTTTATTTTAATGCTCGAGAGCTTGGTGTAATAGGACGACACATTCAGACTTTCAATCACCTTTTAGTTTTACATCACATCTTACTTTGAAAGCTTTCGAATTCAATGTGTAGTCGAGGAAAATTGTTTCATGAGCCTTAACTTCAAATTTGCGAAGATACTCATATAAATCTTCTATAAATATCAATTTCCTCCAAATACACGAAAGAGCTTCAGTGTTTGTTTCTTGTTGGCCATTAACTCATATGATGTCTTTTCACGATCTTTGTTGAATAAAGTAGCATACTGTGTTAATTGTTTCAGCTTCAAAGTTCCTTTATTAATGCAGACTTCATTTAGCACTTCATTCGCGAAATTCATTTCCAATATCTGACTTCAAAGTTCTCACAACTTACTTTGTTTCCAACTTGATCTACCTGATGTGATCAATTACCATCTGCGATATTTTATCTGTTGAATGCACGAACATCACCAATTCACTCTCAGGTTAGTGATCTTCCATCTTTCTTGCTTGAAATCAAACACTTTTCTATTTCGATGCTTTTCCAGAAAACCTTTGACAAAGAATTCTCTAGTGCCCTATAGATAGTGCTTAGTGCTTAAGTCCGTCGACAAGAATGATATTTCCAGTGATGACAATTCCAAACTCATGATAGCCAAGTCCCTTGTATATCCTTTGTTGTCATCTCCAAAGGTTACCGTTGGGTAGGCTTTCTCAATCAACTGTGATAGTAGAGCTCAAATGTTAGTAATATGCCTCGAATAATAAATGTCACGTAATGACATAACTTTTGACTTTTGTTTCATACTCTGCAATCACAAATGATTAAGCTTCTTGGTACTCAACTTCAATTGAGTCCAGATGGGTTAGAGATATTACTTTCAATAGTGGTAACAATAGTTTCGACCTTAACATGCACAAACTTATCTTTGACTGATCACTTCTCATTCACAACAGCCTTGACAATGTAGTCTTACGGCTATGAGATTAGTGATTCTAACATATCTTAAGGTCGACTAGCAGTCTTTACCCTATTGTGATTCTTAGAGATGTTTTGCCTAAGATTATGCAAGTCCTAAGATATGCATTTTCAAATTTAAACAAACAAGTATGAAAATAAGAACACAAGGTAACATTTAGCTTCAATGTATTATAGATAAGAATTATGCATTTCAGGCATGTTATGCATATTAGAAAATTAAGTTCTATCTACTTTAACCATTCTACACAATTGTGACAAGTGTCAAGTAGATTTACAGATATTCAATAATTTTCTAAAAGCACATGGAATAGTAGAACTAACAATTTGATTACTAATTATTTCTAATCCATCTCTGTTGTTGTCTAACATTTTAATTATCTCTAATTACTTAAGTCAGTTTTAGATTAAGCCTCGAATCTATAAATTTTACTGACTACTTAGATAATTCTACTATATTTTAATCTTCTACATCTAAATAAGCAATACATGAAGTGATATGACATTTAAGTGCAACTATGCGAGTGTGAGCAATTCATACGAAAATAAGCACATAAACAATTTCAAGAATATGCAGAATATTTGAATAAGACATTAGGACCAATATCAAATTCCACATATACACTTAACAAGTCATTTATCATAATAAGAACAAATATAAAATATATGATCTATGACCTGTTTTTCTATTAGCAATTTTCACAACATTAGCAGAGGTATTAAATCACAGAAGATTTGAATCAAGTTCAAGCAAATGTTCAGAATACACCTAATCGTCTAGAATAATCCTATCTACTTCTAGATATTCATTTTACTGTATTGAAAATCATACAGCCCTAAATTAGATAAAGGTATACTAGTTAGAATGCGTACCTTTGAAGTGCTTAGTGATTCATCTCCAGTATTGGTCATTGATGCCAAATATCCATGTGGTTTATCATTGTCATTGATAGAATCAACTTTGCATTTAACTTCACCAACAAATACTTTCCCTTGCTGTAACCTTACTAATGCTTGACATTCCTGCTTTAAAACTCAGCATAGCCTTTATCATCATTTGCTTGTTCAGGCTTCTTGAATATTGTAGCTCAGCTCTGATCTTGTCTTGCTACTTTTAGCCTCATATGTTTCTTCAGTTGTGACCTCTAACGATTCTTCAATCCATTTTGTACAAGTACAAAAACTATAATGATCAGTAGAGTCAGAGAAAAATTCTTCAGAGTTCCTTACTAATAAATCTATCATATCTTTACATTTGAGCAGTTTGTGGAACTATAACATAAACAGTCGTATCATCCACAATAAAATCCAAATGCTCCGGAATAAACCTACTAATACGAAATGACCACTTTCCTCGAAACCGGGTCATATGCTCTGGGAATTAATTCTGAGCCAAACCGGAGAATTTTTCAAATACAAACACTTTTGGAAAAATGGACCAAGATTTTTAATAACTTTAGATTATAAATTAAATCTATATAAATTTAAATAATAAATTTACTTAAATTAAATTTATAAAATAAATT